>JAPYZI010000871.1:0-40154 GCA_030523105.1 Ophioninae sp. A BG-2022a
TTTTTGCGATTTTTCAAGTGGACTTTCCGGGGAAACTATAAGAGATATCGATACGAATCCAACGCCATTATCTAAGTTAGGCAAAAACCTTTTCCAAACACCCCCATTGAACCTCCATAGCACAGCAGGAGCTCACTCTACGAGCCTTTGAAAACTCGTGATTTTCGAGATTCCGGGAAAGTGGTCGGGGGAGATCGAAAAATTTTTTTTTCCGTTTTTAAACTCTTTAAAGGGTCTAATTAATCGGAAATTTTCTGCTGATTACAAAAATGCCCGAGTTTTTGCCGACAGTGCAAAATTAGACTGGGAAAATGGAAAAAAACGTTTCTAGAATATTTTTTTGACATTTTTCCCTGCTGCAGCTTACGGTATCTATCGTAGCAGGGAAACTATTATGAAGAGCCCTTCCGAAGATCCGTAGGAATGAAAAATCTCGGCCGTACCGACCGAGTCGACGGGCAGGAACGAATTTTTTGAAAAGTTTTCGTGCCAATTTTTTCAAGCACCGAAATTATACTTTCTACGTTCATTATTTCGATTGATCAGAAACGAGACTTCCGGTATTCTTTATCAACGTAGGATGAAAAAGTCCAATAACGGCGGAAACTCGAGTCGTTTCGTCAAACTAACGACCCCGACACCTGTTTCTATAAAAAGCAATTCTTTTTCTCGTAACTCGTTGTAAAACACAAATATATTTATAGAAACTCGAGGAGACACCGTCTACGCGTGACGCAACAATGTTGTCGCTGTGACGTAACGCATTGACGTTTAACGAGTTTCAGACGCGTCGGGATGCGCACGTACGGTGGTCGTTCGCGTGCATTTGCTTTACAATTACCCTCCGAGATGGGTCGCATTCAGTAAGCGCGCATGCGTGGTGGGGCGTACGCTAGAACAGCGCAAGTGCGGCGTGGCGGGGGAGGGAGGAAGAGTTATGAAAACGTTAGCGCGTTTATTGGCGTATATTCTTTCGTTTCAGGCTCGCGATCGACGCGCCACGCTTGTACGACGGGCGAATAAAAAAACAACAAGAAAAACGAACGAATCGATCGAGCGAGGCAATGGATTTACAACGTTGGTTACGCTAATCGGGCCAATTTAACGCCTTGTTGGCGCGCGTGACGTCCACCGCTAACAATGACGCGCATTATCCAAACGATCGGGTTTGCCGACGCCCCAACCGTGCGCTCTTACAGTTTCCCGACTTTCAAGGTCCGAGGGGGCAAGTGTACGCGTCCTTTCTTTCTTTCATAACGATCGAAGTTTATTACGCGTCCAAATGAAAATTACGATCAAGGAGAATTCAGAGGTTAACCTAACCTGTATTTTGATCGCGCTGAGTTTCCACCATTTGTATCTGGAGAGCTTACGAAAATATGAAAATTGGACTTCGGAAAATCGAGATTGATTCCTTTTTTGTTTTTTCAAATTGTTCGAATGCGCTGAGAGTCTTTGAACAAATAAATGTAACAGGCTCACGCGGACTGTACGTTCGTTCTCTTCCGGTTATCAAAGTTCCGCGCGTAGTTAGGTTATGACGCAGAGTCAAGGTTACGGACACCAGTGTGGTCTCGCAACCGTGCACATCACACGTCATACGTACGACGAGATACAGACGAAGAGAAATAAAGAGAGAGAGAGAGAGAGAGACAGAGATGGAAAGATGACGATGAATTTTATTATGCCCCAGTAAAAAATAATTTCGAATAATAACAAAAAATAAAATAAAAATAAAAATAATCAATATTCAAAAACTGAAGTAAAATCTGAAAAAGGACAGAAAGAGAGAGAGAGATAGATGAGTAAAGGAAGAAACCCAAACAAACCCAAACAAAGACAGAGAGAGATAAGGAAATAAAAATTGGATCTGGATAAAAAGACCGAGCACCAAAATACGTACCAAGGTCCATTCTCGAGTCGAAAACATTCTTCGATCGGAATGTCACGTGCGCGTATTCGATCCGCTGCACCCTTCTTCTTTCGTCCGTCCAAGTGTTCCTTGGTTTTCTTACGACTGCGATACTCAGGGGATCGTTGCCACAATTGGCTGGTTTGCGGATCGCTGAAAGAAACCCACGGACACATACGAAGCTACGTACCTACACGCAAACGCATATGGACAGACGGATTCGCCGGATGCACCGGAGTCACTCGCATCGAGAAACTAAAAGAGCCGGTAAGAGGAAACCGTTGAAGACGTCAGGCGTCTTCGATTGAAGACGTGCAATGGAAAATAGCTCACTCTTCGTTGACCCTCGTCTCGGCTTCTTCAACGACGAAAATAAAAATAAAGCTCCGTATCGATGACCCGTTCCTTCCTACGTCCGCTTAAAGCTTTAAGTACCCACGGAAAATCACTTTCAACTTTCTCAACGATTTTATCGCTGATAAAGTAGAAAAGTTAAAAATCTTCATATATGTCTATGTTTGGTTTTGATAAATGAAAATACTGGTCTTATGACAAATTAATGTTAGAAAAAAATATTCATGAAAAAAAAACTTTGACGATACTCACCTTCGTATATTTTCTTTTCTTTTTTAATTTCATTTTTCCGAGTTAAAAAATTGATTTAATCGGATTTAATGTATCAGCTGAGCCTGCGAATGACTTTTTCAGTTATCTGCATTTTAATCCAAGTTTGTTAATTACCCGCATAAATTTCCGTTTGCGCATTATTTTTATAAAATTCATTTGTTTTTAAAGCTGCATATTTTCATTCGTACAATTAAGAATTAAAATACTTAACGAATAGGTAACCATTAAATTTTTATTGACGCGTAAAACGAGATAATTCATAAACGACATTGTGCGTTATTCTTAAACGGAGATCTCAACGTTTCGATTATCAAGATTAACGAATCGTGCTCATTGATAAAATTAACTATCGATCATTATTATCGGCTGGTCCGTTTCTTAAATGGACGGAATTCGAGTTTTCATAAATTTCGCGAATTCACCGAAATTCAATAATTCCTAGATTTCGACGTGGATAATTTCGGAGATTAGTTCGAAGGAGTAGCTCGATCTTCTTTTTCGATGTTTTTCGATGTGGAACGATCGATTGGATTGTCCAAAGTGCCGGAAGTGATTTTCTCTTCAGTTTTCATAACCGAACATTCCATGGAGTCCACCGAGCTTTCAGGGCCTAAAAGTTGTTTTTCTTGGATGTCTGAATCCGTTCCAGGTAGCATGATCAAATTTATCATCGATTCCATACCCGGTTGATTTTTATAATCAATATTTTCTAAATTTTCATTATTTCCTACTTCCGGTTCAGAAATGCTGTTGCGTTTCATCGTTTCCAAGTTTTTCTGATTATCGGGTTGTCCTTTATGGACCTTTGAAGAACTTCCGTCTTGTTCCTCGTTTTTGTTCGAATCTTGGGTAACTTCCGGTGCTAACGACGAATTAATCGAATCCCCTGTTCTATCACAATCCTCTTCCCGTTTGCTTTCATACTCGGCGTCCGAACTCGTAATTTCTTCGATGATAACACCAACCGGTGGATCCGAAAAGGCGAGTGGTTCCATCAAGTTTTCGTCATATTCAGATCTTTCCCGATGATTGCTATCCGTATCAGGCTTAACTGCCGCGCCGATCAACATTTCCGTATCTTCGACGCTTGTTATGAAATTCAAATATCCGGTCTGCAACGCGGCTTCTTCGTTCGCGGTTACCACGAGATTTACCAATTGAGCGATGTTCGAAGTTCCCTTTAACGTCATCAAAGGTGTTTTCGAACTTCCGAAAAAGAGTTTCGGTTCCAACGAGCTTTTCGTTTTATCATTGTTCAAGGATTCTTCCGTTGGATCCGAACTTTCGAAATTCGTAATTCCATCGCGAAGATCCTCGATCTCTTCGATTTCATCGACTTCGTTGATCATCGGTCTGGAAGCTCCCGTCGTATAATCGTAAATCGGCAGAGCGATGCAATCGTGAAATTCACCCGTGTGTCGAAGACCACTCCCGGCGAATGGGCTTTCCAAAGAAATTGTTACTCGCTGTACAGCGTCCTCTCGTTTCAGCCGTTTTCTCGCCTCGTATCCACGAATATTCCTTCGAACGTTCGTAAGATCGCTGGCGATGTCATCGATCCTCGAAGCGACGGCAGCTGGCGAGGTCAGCTTTGAAAAAAGTGAAAACATTTATTATTATTATTATTATTATTAATATTATTAATATTATTAGTATTGTCTCTTCATTTTTTCCTGTTTTTTTTCAGTTCTTCACAAAAGTGATTAGTTTTTACAATAATAGTAAAAACAATATGCAGCGAACGCGCTTAGTTGAAGAGAGTAAATAATAAGTCCGATGACGATATCGCTGCTAGAGGAACGTAATTCACGAGCAACGACTCGCACAATATTGGCACTCGAATATGTAATATTCGTAGAGCCGTTAGGGGTCCTCGGGTGTTTACCGCCAGAAATAGAGTCGAGCTCTCTATCTCTCTCGCTCCGACAGTGAATGATCGTAAAACGATTGGAAGATTTACAATTGCGAGATTCGCGAAGAGCGGAGGCTGAACGGAATCACCTAAGAGATGATTTCTATTTCTTTCTCTCTCGTGCACGGGCGTTCGTCCTTGGCGCTGAGGAATCTTCAAAGAAAACCATCGCGGACTCTGGCATCTTAAGAAGAAAAAAAAAACACGTACCATCGGATGAGATGCTACTTCGAAATCGCATTTGGAGCGGAGATGAGAGATCGACATCTCGCACCGATGCGAACGCGACGTTATCGCTCAGATTTTAACGGTCACCCAAAATAGAACGGCATTCGTGCCTCGTTTCGAGAACGAACATCTCCATTTCGAAAAATAAAAAAAGAGTGCTCTTTATTTTTTGTTTTCTCATTGATCTCTCTTTTTTCAATTAACATTTATATAAGACTGGAATCCTGAAACTTTGGGACTGGAATTATAAAACATCAAGACTGGAATCGAGAAACTTTAGAACTGGAATCCTAAAATTTCAAGCCTGGAATCCTAAAACTTTAGAACTGGAATCCTAAAATTTCAAGCTTGGAATCCTAAAACTTTAGAACTGGAATCCTAAAACTTTAGAACTGGAATCCTCAAAACTCCAGAAATCCTGAAACCTATAACAATCGGAAGAAACGAGCAAAACCGGAATCCGTCTTCGGGAGGTACCAGAAGCATGGCCAAGCGTGCCGATTGGCAATTAGCGCTTAATGTCTCTGTCTCTCTTAGCGAGAGAACCTTGAGCTTGGACGGGCCATTATTTCGAGACGCGGAGGTGCCGGACGTCCATCAGCGAACGTTCTCTTTGCCAAGGCTTGACCGTCGATTCGCCTCGTTCAACGTTGCGACGTGCCCCCATCTCCCCTCCCCACTCCTCTCCCTCGTCCCATTCGCCCCCACCACCCACGCCATCTATCGTACGTCTTTCGTAATCAATCATCGCGGTTTGGCCGTACGGAATCGGTGAATGGGACGATAACGACCGGAAATCATATTTACCCTTTCGTGGCCTGACCCACCTGTCCCCTCCCACCGGCAAACCCTCGTCCCGAATAATTTAACAGTCCGGTCATGCGCGCTATGAATTTTCGTGCAATTCCTACGTTCGAAACTCACGAGTATGGCCGAAAGCCTCGTTACGCTTTAACGAGACCGAGAACAATATCGAACGCTCGTTTTCGAGATATTACGGTTGGAGGGGATGGTGGAGGGGATGATTAGAGAATAAAAGAACATTTTTCACGTCGAAGACGAGTTTGTTTGGGTTTTGTTCGATTTCGTTCGGTTTTGTTTGGGTTTCAAAATTTCATTCACGTTCTAAATTTCGTTTCGATTTAATTTCAATAATTATTAAAAACTGTAGCTGAAATCCGTGAAATGGAATTTGTAAAATAGATCAAAAGAATCATATTCCATTGCGCAGTAAAGATGCAAACTTCAAGGTATTCCGATACCGAAAATATTTGAGTGGCCAGTCGAGCAATAATTTTTGGTTAGCTCGTGTGTTCGTTGCTTGGCAGGCACACGTGGAAAGCAACGTGCGTTAAGGGTTTCTGGATGTTCCATTATTGTGGAATTTACGAGACGCGTGGAAAGTGCGTCTAGACGGATGTACAGACGGGATACAGAAGTAGAGGTTACGAGCGAACAGTCGGTAAGTGTATTACGAGTTTTGTTATGAGGTTATGTACACTCCGGGATCGCTATAAACGAACATTCGCATTGCCGCGAATACTCGTTTGTCGAGAATCCGATCTCGAGTAGTTTCGAGTTTTCGGTAATACGAAAATATGGATAACTCACCGCTTCGCTATCTTGAATGGAAGGAATGCTACCGAGGGTTGAACCGCGGTTCTCTTGGCCGCGATGGAATCGTCTTCGCACCAGAAAACCTCGTACACCTTTGGACACGGGACAAACGAGTTTTAAGAGCGGTAGAGTCGTACGAAGCGAAACATTGTTACCCCACTCGAGTCAGTGGGGTAACGCGGGTCGGAGCTTCCGCTACCCGCCGCTCGACAATATCGTCGCCAGTCTCCGAGTGGCAATTCGGTGATGAATCTCCCAATGTAATTCGCGATAAATAATTTTTAACACGCGATTTACAATATTATCGCGAAATTATAAACGAATATCCGCGATTTGTAATTCCCACGAATTTCCTGAAACGCGTGATGGAATCGAACGATCGAGGTGCATAAATGTGTGTTTTCGATTCGGCTGCGCTGCACTTCTCCCCTCCGAGTCGTGAAATTGGACAAACTTTTCATTTTTCATCGCTCCCGTCACGACTTCCGCTTCGCGATACAATTTACGTTTGTTTCTTTTGATTCGAAGTATTCGACGTGAAAATAGCGATTCGTCCGTTAATTCGAAATTCTCTCGTAAAATGAAATTCGATTGTGAAGAGACCTTCGGGAAATACGTGGGAATGAAAAATCCCTATCGCTCGTACCGATCGAGTCGAGGTTAGGTTACCTCCCTCTTTTTTTTGTCATTGATAAATGTATAGCTTTCGTGAAACGTTAATTTTTCACGACTCACCGGCCTGAATCTTCGTTACTGCCGAATCAAGAGTATCGCTGCTTTCTATAGTCGAATCGTTCGTGGTTTCGTCGAGTTGCGGGACGTATACGTGATACTCCTTGTTGCCGTCGTTGATCGACAACGACGTACGAGTTTCGTCAATTTCGTCCCCAACGTTTTCCAATTTGTTGGACGTGTCGTTAATATTCTCCGAGGCCGATATTTCGAAATTTTGGGTTTCGCGAACCTCCAAAAATTTAACATTCAACGAAACCGGGTCTTGACTTCCGTCGTCGCAATCATCGACCTCTTTAAATTCGGAATCGTGACACGGATCTTCGCGAAGTTTCGCAATATTTGCCGAGCTCATCCGTCTCGTAGTGCACTGACTCGCTGATCGAGAAAACCCTATTGGAGTCTCGCTTTCGACGTAGCTCTCGTCGAGTATCAACTCGTCGGATTCGAGATCGCGGCTTGATGCTTCTTCCTCCAACTTCGAGTCTTCGGATCCATCTCTCGTCGATTCGCGTTTTGTTTCGTCTTCAGAATTATTTGGCCCTTCATCGGACGAAGCTTCGGATTTACGATGATCGTTCGTAGTTACTTCCGGTTTTGCTGCATCTTCGCTCACGCTCGATTGCGCGTCGACGACGCTTCTTCCACTCGAGGGAATTTCGTTATTTTCGACTTTTGCGATTTCTAATTCTTGATTTTCATTTTCGAAACAATGATTTTCATTTTCCAATTCTTGATTTTTATTTTGCAATTCTTGATTTTCGTTTTCGAATTGTTTATTTTCATTTTCCAATTCTTGATTTTCGTTTTCCAATGGCATCGGATGACCTTCACTTCCTATAGCTTCCGAAAATTCATAATTTTCTTCCTCCGAAGAAAGCGCCTTCGAAACCTCCGCGTTTTTCGTCTCGATCTCCAACGTATCTTCTTTCGTTTCCGGTATTTCTTCCTCCACGATTTCATCTTCCTTTTTTTCAACGTGCGCCATTTTTATCTCTTTCGCATCGTCCGTCCCAACGATGTTTTCATTTTCACTCATGTGTACTATTTCTTCCGGTTTCTCTGATCCCGTAATTTCGTCCGGATACGTCACTTCCGTTTTCTCTATATCTTCCTCGTCACAAGAGACTCCACTGTTTTCTTCTTTTTCCACAAATTCCACATTTTCATTTTCGATGGAAGCTTTCGTCGTGGTTTCTTGTCCAACATTCGGAGAAACGATTCCGTCCGTTCGATCACTTTCCAAAATGTCAATTTTTTCATTTTCGTTAATAACTACTTTCTGCGTTTCAATTTCGTTGGAATTATTTTCAATATTTGTTTCTTCAATCTCTTCATCGCGTTTCTCTTCGCGATCCGGAAAATTCACTTTTTCAATTTCATAAGGATTTTCGATTAAGGAAAAGTGTGTTTCTTCTTTAACCTCAATATTTTTAATGTCCAAGCTGGGCCGATCGATTTTTTCTTCCGTTACGTATTTTCCTTCGATTTCAGAATTCTCGTTACTTTTGTCGTTTTCTCTCGGTCCAGTTACGTAAGCCGTTGTTTTTTCGAAAATGTCTTCCCTGGCTTCCACTTGACGTTTCACGATTGTTTCTTCGACGACTTCTAACTTTTCTTCGGCGTTTTGTCCCGTGGGCTCGTCGAGGTCGTCGAGTTTGGACTTTGCTGATACCGGATGACATTGGGCGATAACGGAACGCTCATCGATCGGAACGTCGTTACCGGCGCGATTGTTCTCCTCAGAAGTGAGAGTATCGGTGATGGAATTAGTATTCTCGCTTTCCCCTCTTTCCTGATTCTCGTAGTCCTCCTCGGTCATTTTGAAAGAAGAAACGGTTATGTCTTGAAGCGAATCGAGATTCAATTCAGGCACGAAAGGTCTGGTCTGATCGATGGACAAACTGGGTCCGTCGGTGAGCGTTGTTTCTTTAACCTCGTTCGATGATTCGGCCGTTCTCGTTTCGCTACTTGTATCTTCTTCGTCGATCATAGAATTTTCACATTTCCCGGAAACCGGAACTTCGTCCAGGACGCTGCTCTCCTTCGCTTCGTTCGATGATTCCGAATCGACCTCTTCCGGCCTTGTACCTTCCGGTGACAGATCCGACTCCACCACTCTCGATTCTTCTACTTCCGCACTCGTGATCCCTGCCTCCTCTTTCATCGTGATATCTTCTTCAATCTCAACTGCGGAATTTGACGGATTTTCCGATTTTTCGGATTTTTTTGGGTCCTTTTCACCGTTTTCCGATTTTTCCGCGTCTTTTTCAGCATTTTCAACGTCTATTTCCGGTTCTTCTGATTTTTCCGCATCCTTTTCCGTTTCTTTCGATATTTCCGCGACCATTTCCGCTTCTTCTGATTTTTCCGTTTCCGGTTTTTCCTCTTTTTCCAATTTTTCCTGACTTTCCATCGTATTCCCAGCGAGCGTAAGTTCGCCGTTGTCCTCGAGTTCTTCAAACGCTTCCTCGTTTATGGAATCAAGATCCTGATGCGGAATTTGCATTTCTTCGATGTTCCGTATAAAGTCGGCTGACGAATTCTCCGTTATTTCCGGTTTGATAAACTCGCCGAAGGGATCCTCCAAGCGCTTCGTCGAAGAGTTTTTCTCGTCGTCGATTCTCGTAGTCGATTCACGTTGAACATCTTCAAAAGATTTTTCACCATTTTTGGTATCCATCATCACTTCCGGTTGGACTCTGTTCGTTTCGTTTATGGAGATTAGAGATACTCTGATATCCGCGTCGTCGGACAGCTCGACGCGCAGTCTGTCCGAAATAGGAGTTTCGACGCTTCTCTCCGGTATAACGACGGTCGTCACCGAATCCGGAATATCGTAGGGAGAACCTTCGGTGAGTACGTAAGTGTAATTCAAAGGTTCCGGAGAATGGTCCCTTAATTGATGAAAAGTTGATTTTTCGGATGACGGTTCATCATTTTTTCGAGATTCGTTATTTCCATTGAATTTGGACTCGTTTCCATCGTCCCCATCCATTTTCCCGGAAGTCGAGTTCGAATTTCGAACCTCTTGATCTTCACCATCAGCTTGTCCCATTTTTTCGTTTTCGTCGTTTTTTTCCTCGCCGAAAATAGCTTCAACGATTTGTTCTTCCTCCTCGAATTCCCTCAAGCTATCCGCGACGAGAGAGCTCGTGGATGTTCGAGATTTATTCGAATCCTCGATTATATTTTTACCTCCGAAAGCTTCCGCGACGTAAATTTCGATTTTTTGAATTTCCCGGAGCCTCGATTCGAGGTCATCGGGGGTCGAAGACTCGATCTTTGAAGTTTCGAGGTTACGAACGTCCGAATTATCTTCGGTCGATTTTTCTAACCTCAGAAGTTCGGGCTCGAGAGTATCCTCCTCGAAACGATGGATTTCAAGGTCCTCGAACTCGGAAACGGCGGTTGGAGGACGGGATCCGGAAACGTTTTCTTCGAGACCGGAAACGGCGGTTTTCGCTTCGTCTTCATCGATCGTTACCGCAGGCTCGAGGGAATCCGGTCTTTGCGGTGTATTTTCAAGATCCGGTGTGACGTTTAAACTGTCACGAGAAACGTTTTCCATAGGCACTTCCGGTGTTTGAGAATCTCCGAGATTTTGGAAATCCGCATTCTCCTTGGTTTCCATAATATTGTTCGATTCAGATTCGACGAGCGAAGCGATACCGGAAGATGAAAGAACCGGAAGTACAAAGTGTTCCCTGACTTTAGCCGATTTCGGAGCTTCCGGTGAAATAGCCGGAAGCACGAGATTATCCGGATCGCTCCTGGAACCGCTTCCGGAGGAGTTTCTCGTGGGACAAGATTTCACCGCTGGTAAACTCGATTTAGTTCGATCATCCGTATTCCCGGATATTTCGGGATCGAGAATCTCCGTTTGATCGTCGATCGATACTTTTTCGATTTTTCCGAGGGAGGCGGAAATGCCCCGCAACAAATTTCTCGTTTCGTCCAAACGGTTCTTCAAAGCGTCTTTGGTCTCGTCCTCCGAGGATTCTTGATGATGTTTCCGGAACGAATTTTTCGCGGAACTCGAACGTTTTTGTTTGTTCGGATTCGTTTTGGTTTGTTTGGGTTTCGAAAGACTGGACGATACGTTTTCGAGAAGATCGCGAGTTCGTGACAATCTGGTTTCGAGGAGGTTATCCCGATTGTCAAAAACGTTAAAATCTTCTCGTCGCTCTTCAGAGTTAAAAGCTTCTTCGGTATAATTCTCGGATCGACGAAAACTACGAGCGGATCTCGATCGACGCGAAGGTCTTGAAAAACTCGAGGAAACGCTTTCCATGAGATCTCGAGTTTCCGTGAGTCTGGATTGAAGAGCGTCGACCGTGGTGTTTACGGGTGACGATTCGTTGAAATCCATTTTCGTATCTCTACGTTTGAGTTGTTCCCAATTTTTTCCGAGCCGGACGGACGAGGATTCTCCAAAAGCGGCTTTCAGCTGATCAACTTTGTCCTTTATGATGGGTCCGGTTTCGTCGATGATTTCTTGAACTTTCTCGACGTAATTCAAGGTCTGAAGTTCCTCGAGACTCTTCGTCGTGGCGAATCGACCAACGACGTAATCTTTTATTTTGTCCATTCCAGGAGTACGAGCTTTGGAGGTTTCCTCGTTGAGTCTCGAAGTATCTCGAGATTTTCCGCGTTGCTTTCTAGAAATAAAAGTCGGATGATCGTTCAACCTAGAATTCTCTCTCGTATCGTTTTCGAGACTCTTTTTATCCGAGCCAGGTTTCTTCGAAGATCCAACAGTTTTGACACTCGATTTGAGAACTCTGGTGTCCGTTTTGTCCCCTCGGTAATTCCTCTCGTCGTGTTTGCTCGCTTTCGCGGTTTTTCCTTCTCTGCTGCTCATTCGATTTTTCCTCAACTCTGATTTTATGTCTTTGGCCAGCATTGCATTTCCGGTCGACAAATTTGCTATTGGAGTTATGATTCTAGGTCCTGAACGACGTTCCACGCTCGAATCTCCCTCGATCGAATCCGCGTTCGTCGTTGTTTCGTTTCTGCTGGTCGCGTTCCAAAGTTCGTCTCGACGCCCCCTCGTCGAACGTTTTCGACTTTTCGTAGTTTCCGTTTGAAAAACTTCGTCGGTCGTTACTCTTCGAGCCTCCTCGCCGAATATACTTCTGTGACGTTTCAGTACTTTGGCCGTTTGGCTCAACGACCAACCGACCTGATCGATCGGATTTGACGTTCTATCCGACGTCCCCCGATCAACATCCCGCATTCTCAATCCTAGACTCGTCTCTCTCAACGCCCGATTCCTTTCCTCGTCCCAACGACCCTTCCGGTGTGACTTTTCAACCGAAGCTTCGCATCCCTCCCTCACGTGGAGCAACTTCTCGAAGTGATGCGCCGCGAACACGTATATGTCCTTCGGAGCGTGACGTATCACCTCACGCGTTAGACCCTCGACCGCCGCTGCGAGACCTTGGGGCACTCTCGGGGTCACCAAATAACCTCCGGGCAACTTTGCCTCCTCGAACGCCGAACGGGAAGCCATCTTCAATTTGCTCACTACTTAAAGAAACAACAACAACAGCAAACTTTTATTAATCCACGATCGTAAATTTTCAATTATTATCAAGAAAAGATTCAATAATTATTGAAAATTAAATAAGTAAATATTTAATTAATTATAGTTATTATATTATTGTAACATTATTATATATAAAAATATATTATACGATATAATTATATATAATTAACAAATAATTATAATTATTCAATAATTATTCAAAGTACAATAAAATAATTATTTTCAATAATTCAATGACAAAAAAAAATTATTGAAAAATCGCGTGAAGAACTTTGCGTGAACATCCGAGAATAGACGATCCTCGTGTCCTGGTATTATTGATTCGATTTCTTCACGCTTCGAATTTTTCTCATTGACGATAATTTAAAAACATAAAAGTTACGAAATACCTAAAAACGGAGGAAAGATTTGTCTCGTCGCGGATAGAAAGTTTTTCTTTTGTTTTTTCTTTCTTCTTTTTTTTCGAAGAGCGATGTCTCGGGCAGGTACGTTGCGGAGGTTCGGAGTTCACGAGCTCGACTGAGCCATACCGGTGAATTTCACCTTCCCAAGAACCGCGGCGGCGATCGATGGTTTTCCATTGATTATTCCGCACCTCCATGGCCATCTGACTACCGTGCTGTAAAAAAAAAAGAAGGAAGACAGAAACGAACCACCCACTCCGTCTATTCGACCACCTATTACGTACTTTACATACACCAGTCGAGCGACGTCACGCACAGCAGTTCAATCGTTGCACGAACGTTTCACAAAAATAGAGAGAAAAACACTATTCTGAAAATGCCAATAATTAAGGATTTTCGGTCAATCAATAACTCACGAAAATCAATTTTACGATTTTTCCAACATTAAACTAGTACAAAGAAATCGATAATTCGACTGCAAACCCTCGAGCCAACGGGTTTAAATCCGTTCTGTAAAAAAAAAATCGTCTTAGATGTAATTCTTACAAAATAGATTTTTTGCATAATCGATTATGACTGATCTGACAATAACGGATCAGCGGTTATTGCAATTTCGTTTAATTCGTATGATTTATTTTGTAACCTCATCGATCGCACGTTTTGTTGAAGGAGAGTAAAAAGAGATTTTTATAGGACGCAGATTCTTCTTTTTCTCGAGCCGATTTGTATTGATTAAAATAGCCGATACAAATTTTAGCAAAGTTACTTTTACGAATCGCTTTCTTTTCCTTTTCCACCACGAAGAAATAAGCTCACCAAAGCGTTTATTCGTTAATATTACGCAAAGTGTTTGAATCGTTACAACGTTCATTTTTTAATATCATAACGAAAGTTACAAATATGCTTTGTCGAAGTGTCATTACGAAACATCCAATGTCACTAGGGTTTTGTTAATTCATCAAATTTTTTGTCATCGAGACCGCAATGAACGAGATACTCGTATTCGAGGGGATGCAAAGTTTTACTGGGTATGACAAGGCAGTGAAGAGGCGGACCTAAGTCGGTGTCTCTCATATCTCGGAGGCTGCAAGCGACGATGCGTTGGTCGTCAGACCCAACCCGAGCTAAGCCAACGGCCAGGCTGTTTTCGGTGAAAGCTGGAAAAAGTCCGATTACTCATCGTCGTATCTTCCAACCAACACGATCCTTTTTCGTAACTCACCGACATCTTCCTCGTCTTTGATTTTCCGTTGAACGATGCGAATCAGTTGATCAGCGGCTTCCGCGACGGTCATAAACTTCGGAGGCATATATTCGCGCTTCTTTTTGCACAGACTTTCCAGGGTTGGCTCTTTGACTTTGATATCCAAAAGGCAAAGCGTGTGCAAACCCCTGAGCCTGTTAGCTGCGATTTTGTCGTAGAAACTGTCCGGTTGCCAGGTCTCCGTCCAGAAAGGCACAGAGATTGTTTCGCCGAAAGAATAGAGCTGCAGGCCGCAACACCCAACCGCGTTCATGATCGAAGCGTTGTGAACTACCCGGACAGGAACGCCACGCTGGTGCGCCCTCAATACGAGATCGGTATGAGTCGTCGCGCCGAAGGGATCCCCGATCACTAGGAAAGCGACGTCTTCACGCTCCGCGTTACTCAATATGTCGTCAGCTCCGCTCTCGACAAGCTCACGATCCGCCACGATCACGCTCTGGCCGTAATATCTTCCCTGATGTAGACAAGACTCGATTTAGCCAAATTTTGATGTTTCATTTTTGAAGATATAACTTCAAAATAAGAAAACGAGTAATTGACTGCTCGTTTTAATTAATCTCGTAGATTCGACAAAACAACGTAGGATTTCAAAAATCATTCGTGTCTTATTGATATTTGAAATCGTTAATGTACGCCGGCTGTTACGTACCAAAGCTTCCGGTCCTACGCTCAAAATCGATGTGTACGATTCCAAATAGATACGATGGCATTTCTTGATTATTTCGAGTCCTTTCACAGTGATGTCTTTCTCGTCCCCAAGGCCGATACCAATAACGTACAACATTGCAATTTTTTAGCGATAAGCCTGTTGAAGATCTTTCGTACAAAGGATTAATTGCAGGCGGTCTGATAACCACGTGTTGCGGACTTGTCACCGCTTGTCGCGTCATGTTGATAGGAGATTAAAAATCCAGCTTGAACTTGGCCGCAAAAACGAAGAATTGTGTTGATATTCACAGGCTCAGTCGGTAATGATTTCAGTTCGGAATTCCTTTTTTACCTTACGGTAAAAAAAGGAGCGAACTTCACAGAGTCGGGAACGAACCGAAGCAGGTGGCGCTAGGTGTCAGTTCCTGTTTACGCGAAGCACGACGTTTTCCCAACATAACCTAAGCTCCGAGTACCCGTTCACATTTTGACGTGTTTCCCGAGGACATATGCTAACGTCGGAATGGTTTTGCTAGAAAATGAGGGGGTAAATAATCGCGATACGACACGCGAACTAAACAACAATATCGTTTATCAATAAAATGCATGGTTTCAGTTCTTAGCAGAACTTACGAAGCTTTTTGAAAAGTCACGGATTTCCGGCTCTGTAGTACTTACCATAAAGAGGTGTAAGTAACCCGTTTCTGGTTTCGCTTTATTCCCCGTTGTATATCCAGTTTGAGCGTGTCAATTTTTCGCCAGTCAATGGACAGAACAAACCTGTGCCGCGCGAGGGCAGGCCACCTCTGCCTAAACCGACGGAATACATGTGTCTAGTACGAGCGGCTCTACGCTCCAAAAAAATATCTACAGTTGTGAGTAAAACTAACCTCCGCCAATATCATTTTTCTTTCTCAATTGTTATAAGCACGTTCCATCGATATCTTCCAGATTCATTCCAAGGATGTAAACAAATTTCAACAGGCTTACTGGAGCTTGTTAAAGTCAAATATAAACGGATTGAAGAAACTTAAAAAAGTCAAGTCCGCTAAACCCAAGGCCCACTGAAACTATCGTCTAAGTTATGTTTATACGTCACCCCAATTTCAGCCGCTTTTATACCGTATTCTGTACATTCAAATTTAAATTTTGCGTCCGTTGAATAGTTTACAGGTAATAAAAAAATAAGCTTTCTATAACATTCGTTATGTTTTTCTTCATTACGTTCGACGCATTGTTATTTCTAGATTAATATTTTTGTTTGGATTTGTTTGGATTTAATCCTTTCAGTACGGCCGAAAATCAGTCTGAGTTTGCCCATTGCTGGGATCGGTTATATCTCCTCCGAGCGATTATTAGATAAAATAGCTTTTATGCCTAAAAAGTTTGAGGTATTGGGGATGTGTGAATATTCACATAACACCGCAGCATCAACAACAATCATTTCACAAGCTTCATAGGATTTTATTCGATTTTTATTGCAATTATTGGTTATCTTATTTGGAAAAATCTCTGGAGAAAAATCACTGTGATTTTTCTTTTTTAACAAAAAAAGATATATAATTTTTCGCGTTTTTTCGTAGAGGAAAAAACAGCACTTCCCTACTAAGTATAGAGCACACAAATTGCGTATGTTTTTGGCAAAATGTACAATTCTCTCCCGAATACAATTGACGATCAGATTGCGAGTAAAGGTTACGTAAACATGCAAAATTGTTTTTCCAAATGTAGCATGTATTTTATTGAATTATTCGTCGGTATTTCGTTGCATTTAATCGTAATTACGAATAATACAGAATTGGTGTATTCCCCAATGAATTCTTTTAAAAGGACGAACTCCCTGAAAATCGGTCACTCGAGACGGCCCTGCTTAAACAATATGGCCGCCGCGCGACGCGTCGACTTGTTTTCAAGTACAAAAAAACCGGCGAGCAAAAAACCAATGATATTTCGAAATCTCTAACTATATCTGAGAATCTTGCAAATTGTTGAGAGACAAGATGAGATTTCGATGTGGAAAATGAGTAAACAAATTCGGTCACGAAGCTGCTTTATCCGAGGACGATGCAAATCAAATGCAGCAGTAGGCGAATTTATCACGTGACTAAAGATAATTTCTAGCCAGTAAATTCGACGGAGATAGGCAAACTTTTTTATGGTGTTAGCGCTTATTGGGAAACGACCGCGACAAAGTTTTCCGAGGCAGTCTTCAAGAAAATGGATATCGGAAAGAACATACTGAGAGGCGAAAATTCGTCTATCACTTTACCACCCGAAACATCGATGGGACAATTTATGTTGGACCGCCTTCCAACCTTCGGTGACCGCGTTGCTCTGGTAAACCATCCAATTATATTTCTCTTATCATTTCTTTAGCTTATCATTGACGTGCACTTTTGAGACTCTATACTTCTATACTTTGCGTTCTATACTTTTACGAAATTGTCATTTGTCAATTCGTATATCGTAAAGCTTTTATTTTTGTTTGAAATATAACGTTCTAATTATTTATTAATTGAATAATTATGAATAATCCTATGAGTTCCCTAATTTTTGTGTTTTTCTGTTTTTGAGATGCGTTTTGTGAATAAAAAAATCAAAAACGGATTTTTTTATTTCGTTTTTGCATTGTTTCTTGCAGGAAATAACAATAACATTGTCTGCATTTATTCTCAATTTTGTGCAAATTCAAATAGAACGGACATAGCTATTTTTGAAAAATTGTATTAGCAGTTTTGCAGCTGAACTTGATAATAGAATTCTCTTCATCAATATTTCATAGATCAATGGCGAAACGGAAGAGAAGAGAACTTTCCAGGAAATCCTGGACGCGAGTCGTAGGCTCGCGGTCTACTTGAGTAACGAAGGCTTGGGGAAGGACGATAGGATAGCCATTTGCAGCGAGAATAATCTTAACTTTGTAATTCCGGTGTGCTCAGCGATGTACTTGGGAGTGACGAGTTGTCCGCTGAATCCGAGCTATTCGCGAGGAGAATTCTTGCACGCTCTGAAAATATCAAAACCGACGATAATTTTCTCGTCAGCTGCCGCCATGAAAGCATTGTCGGAAATTGTGCAAGATTTATCCTGGTCCCCTATTATAATATCGACGGGTGAATCGGCCGACCCAAATGTGCCTCGAATGAGCGATTTGATAGAGAAATCTTACTTGCCGAATCCGGATGATTTTAAAGCCGTGGACGTCAACAGCCAAGAGCACGTATTCGCCATTCTGTGCTCGAGTGGAACGACCGGTCTACCCAAAGGCGTCATGTTGACGGACAAAAACTTCCTGACGGTAACTTGCCACTTGATAGAAGCGGCAATTGGTCTTCCGAGCGAGGACAGAGTTATTTTAAATTTTCTGCCGTTCTTTCACGCCTACGCGTTCGTCAGCGTCGTCAATCAGTTGGCATTGGGGATTACTTCCATAATACTCTCGCGCTTTGAACCCGAAAAATTCTTGTCGACTATACAAAAATACAGAATTCAACATCTCGTTCTTGTTCCGCCGCTCATGGTCTTCCTCGCAAAAAGTCCACTCCTCGATCGATACGATCTCACCAGCGTCCAACGAATTTGGTAAATGAAAAAAAAAAATGTTATTCCTATGGAAGATACGATTTTTTCGTTATTTTGTTATTTTATGTGGTTCGGTAAGGTTATGTAATACAGTTGATCGTAAAAACAGGTGCGGAGCAGCTCCTTTGTCGAGACAAATTCGGGACGCCGTTTATGAACGATTGAAAAAACCGATAATACTGCAAGGCTATGGATTGACGGAAACGACTTTGGGGGTATTAAAAACACGTCCAGATTCGGATAAGCCTGGAAGTGTTGGAAAATTGTCTCCGGACACGCTGGGTAAGTAGGAAAGGTTCCATTAAAACATTGAGAACATGTTTTCTAAGCAGTTTCAAGTGCGTTTCTTTTCTATGACTACGAGAGTTTGTCTTAGATCTGTTAACACGAATAAGATGGATATCGCAGGAAAGGTAATAGCGGTTGGTGATGGAGCTTCGAAAGAGCCGCTGGGTCCTTACGAGGAGGGTGAACTATGCTTCAAAGGTGATCTCATAATGAAAGGCTACTGCGGCGATGAGAGTTCAACAAGCGCAACTGTGGATAAGGACGGTTGGTTGCACACCGGTGATATCGGTTATTACGACGAGGACGGATTTTTCTTCATCGTTGATCGGCTCAAAGAGCTTATAAAGTACAAAGGATTTCAAGTCCCTCCGGCGGAAATCGAGGGTATATTGTTGACGCATCCAGAGATTGTTGACGCCGCCGTTATCGGGATTCCGGATGAGATATGTGGAGAATTACCTCTCGGTTTCGTCGTCAAAAAACCTCAATCTGAAGTTACCTCCGCGGAGATCGTCCAGTACGTTAATGGTAAGTCCAGCTCGCGATCTTGTTTCTCCTCGATTAAAACGAATAAAAAACTTGATAAATCGTCTCTGCGTGTTACAGCTCGAGTTTCTAGTCCAAAATGGCTCAGAGCTGGTGTACGATTCGTAAGTGCCATTCCAAAAACCGCTTCCGGAAAAATATTGCGACGACTGTTGCGCGATAACTTCAACTCGAAGCTTTAACGACGAAACAGGAAAAATATATTTCGAATTTTTCTTCTGTCCCGCTCACATCGGTCGCTGAGCATTTCTTCACGCGGGAATCGCACAATTTTTCGAAACGGTTTTTCTTCAAATTTGAAGATTCATGGAAAACACACACATTTTTATAGTAACTTTACACTTGATACTTAAAAAGTTGCCAAAGTTGAACGAGCAGTTTTATCAATAAAAATGGTGAACGGTTAAACTGGGAAATATATTGTTCCAATTATTCAGCGACATTAAATATTCCATTCAGCGTGGATAATTGTTTCGACATTCGTTAACGAATTACTCATGCGAATCATTTTATGAGTTATAAATTTGTAAGATATAATATAGATTATTAATTGAAATAATTTATTTTATATTTTACAAATATTAAAAATTGTAAATTATACATGTTTTCACATGTTTATTAAAACAATTGGATCTAAAGCGAAAGTTCCGGAACCGGAAAAAATCTATGAACGAAAGTCCCCTACAATTTCTTTTAATTTAAATAACAAGATGTCTCCAATGTGTCAATCTGTATACAGGTAGCTTAAAAAAATAACATCTTATAATCGCCCTACAGTAATTGCTGTTTGACCTCGTCAGGAATGCGCGATATGTACCAGTGGTGAATTTGTCCCGGCGCTGTCGCCAATACACCTCTGTTGTTCGAGTGCGGTGTTTTACGGTTGTAAGGATACGCGTCACCATGGAGATCCGTCAATTTGCCACCAGCCGCGTGAAGTATAGCTTCCGGCGCGCAAGTGTCCCATCTTTTGCATCCGGCGCTCGCGAACACATAGGCGTGAGCTTTCCCCTCCAGCAAAAGTATTACCTGCGAATCATCGTGGCAATTCGGTAAATGTCCGTGAAATCGTTCAGCGGTCATTGGAGACCGAATTAGCGGCGATTAATTTAAAAGATTGTAAATATCTGATATCCAATTCGATATCTTTGAAACGACAAATTGAAGGAAAGGTGAAGGCCGTTCGAAATTTCAAACAAAACGAGTCGAGAAAAAACGTTTAATTGACCTTGTGACCAGCACCTCCGACCCGGAGCACTTCGTCCGGTTCCAGGGCATCCAGAGCTGCTTGAACGGTTTTGTTCGAGTGCGATCTGCAACGAATCAACAGAAAAAGCGTGAAACTCGTCAAGATCCGGTAGCTTTCGTGGTGACTACGTGTGAATTGGGCAACGCTTTTTTGTTACCCTTGATGTTTTTTCACGTCGATAGAAAAATGACCGTAACTTCGAAAATAGAAGAGCTTGAAAAATTCAAAAAGCCATTTTCATTTGATAAAAGTCGTGATAAAAGTGTAAATCGTCGTTAAGTGCTAGTTCAGGAGATAACGACTTTCCTTTTCACTTTGGTGACATTAAAATGGTTGAATAACCATTTAGATCAACCGATAAGAATCAATTTCTCGTAAAAATCTCGCCAGAGAAATTCGTACCGCGTCGTTGTGATAATTCTTTTGCCTTCCGGTGTTGGGCTCTTTTCGAAACCCCCGGTACCAACGCCCTCGATACCCCACAGGGTTCGACCAACGATACTATCTTTCGTATCCCGATAATACGGCTGATGAATAACCCCGCCGACTGCTCGGTCGCCCACTGCTACTCCGACGAGAACGGTCACGTGCTCCACGAGTCCCTGCGTGTATTCCGAAGTGCCTGTAAAAAACGAGGATTCGAGGATTATTTTATTCAACTTGAAAATTCAGCTTTTGGATTTCCTCCTGTAAGGAAAATCCACCTTCCAATTGGATTTTCCTTACAGAAGTATAAACGAACTTGTGTGGATGAGAAAAACGAGGATTATCTGTAATTGCGATTGAAACGATTACAAAATCGCACTTGACGTTTTTTAAATTCGTAGATCGAATTTTAAATCGCTGATTTTCAAAAAAAAATAGATAGCGAGTGTTTGAGAAAAAAATAAAACAAAGATACGAAAAAATTGAAAAAATAGAAGGATTATTCCTTCTATTTTTTCAATTTACGTTTTTTACTAATTAATTTTTTTTGTTACTGAACATCTAACAATTATTTGTCCAAATATTATTATTCGACGTTGATATTAGTAAAGTGATCAAATCGTCGCGATTTTTTTCGTACTTTCCTCGAATTTGAAATATTACAGAAAATTCTATCGAACCGCATTAAATTTGAACGAAACCATTTGAAATAACTGTGCGAACCATCAAGCGGATCGACCCAGACGCAAACGTCTTTGGGCTCGACGTTTTCCAGATGTTTCGGCAGTTTTATTTTCAAGACGTCCTGATCCATATCCTTGATAATCCATTCGGAAGGTACCTCGCACTTCGAGTTGCCCTCCTCTCCAATGATCGTGACATTCGGAAATTGCCGAGCGAGGGATTCAATAATGCACATTTGAGCGGAACGATCGGCCTCCGTTTGAAGATCGTTTTTTCCCTTGTTTACTATATTTAGTTCGCCTTTGCTGAGAACGTCGCGAATTATTTTTCCCGCGTGAGCACTCGCCATCACCGAGGACGCCACCAAACGTGTCAACAGTGGTGGACACTGGGCCATCTCGGAGCTTTTTCGATGTCTGTTAAAAAACTGCCGTTTTTTTTTAAATTTATTTCCAATGCGGGACGATGGCACGACGATCCGTATGAGAAGGGAGCCTGCACACTGTTGGTATCGCAAAAGTGACACTGAATTTTCTTGCGACGCGGTTATATGGAATTGAAGCGATAAAAATGAATAAGATCGGCTAGGCGCGCGGAGGGGGGTGGTGGTTACAGAAAAAGTGTGAAACCCGTCAAGGCCCGATAGCTTTCGTAGTGACTACGTGTAAATTGGGCAACACTTTTTTCTTTTACCCTTGACGTTTTTTCACTTCGGTACAAAAACTACCGTAACTCCGAAGATAGAAGAGCTTGAAAAATTCGAAAAGCGATTTTCATTTGCGTCATGATAAAAGTGTTAATCGATATGAAATACTCGTTCAGGAGATAACGACGTTCCTTTTCACTTTTGGTGACATTAGATTTTCACACGGCAGCGCCGAGAACGCCTTCATTATCGGGGACAACATCTATCGGTTTAAAAGTTATGAATGTTTGATGTTTAGCGTTCATTCGAAATTTTTGTCACAGTGGCATTTAATAACGGGAGTTTTATATTACCAATTCGCGACGGCGACACGAAGCGCTGAGGTATGACAAGTTGAGAGTCACGAGCAGCTCCGATTTGCAGCCCGATAATGAGCGACTCAACCTACCTTATCTATCGAGGAAAAAGCCATTTTGCGGATATACAGATGTCCATTGTTCCGACAGATAGAGCTAAATGCTTCTTTCAGGTTCCGTTGGAGGAAAAAAACCTAGTTCTTTATTTATTCACTAGAGGCGTCACCAGTGAGAATTTAATAGATATATTTGTCATTTTACGAAGCTGGATAAGAAACGATAGTAAATATAAAAAACGGTAAATCGCAAAATTAGCTCCGTGAAGAGAAGTAGAATATACTCAGTATTTTCGCTTTTAGTAATGTCCAGAGTTTTTAGCGCTCGACTCTGGCACCCGTCGCGCTACTTGTGTTATGAGAAATCTGCAGTTTGCCCACTAAACAACTAATACCCACCATCGGCAAAATAGTTTTCACATATACTATAATTGCGAATGTCACCATTTACCTATTGCTGTACCGCCGTACCAACGATAATAAAATCGATACAATCCAATCCTTTGCGTATTGGGTGAACACTAACTGAACGATTGTCAGTCGGAAAAAATCTATTATTCCAAACTGCAAGCTGTCGTGATCACTCATGCTAGAGCTCCGATATCTCTGAGGGTAATGTTTTTATTTATCAAATCAAAATTTGAGAACTTCCGATAAAATTCGTAGACGAAAATGATTAGTTCGTTTCTCGATCGTTCGGCGTTTCGGTCGCTTCCGCTAGAAGAAGAAGAACAAGAATCCTACCAGAGGTCGGGTTGATCGTTCTCAATACCCCTATCTCGGTTTTTCAGGGTGGGCGGTAGGGGAAAAGGCCTGGTGAGCTTCGCGTTCGTCTCGATCTCTCGTCTCATTTCACTTTGCGTTACCGGTAAGGAGAGTAGTGTCGCTTCGAACAAACTTGCTCGCTATCTCTATCTCTCTTTCTCTTTCACAATCTTTTTCCTCGCTCTCCGCCTCTCTTGACTCGCAGAAATGTTGAGGCCCTTCATTTTTCGCCTCCGCGCCTTGATTCGCCCGCGATACGTTCGGTCTCCATTGAAGTCTCGAAAATTCGGTCGAAACGGGAGCGATAATTGAATTTAAATAAAATTCTTCCTGTCAGTATATATACGTGCACGTACGGACACATACGTATCCATATATGTATGCGTATCACAGATAGGTCGTCCGTAAACCATAAATTCACGCGATTTTTCGGGGCTCTCGAGTGAAATATCGGTCTTTTGAAAAAATGTTCCAGGTGGATCACTAGGAAACTGGCGACGTAATAAGCGTTTCTTACTTGGCCGGACTTCACGAAATACGGTAGAGTAAGTACACATTTTTTTCCTCGTTTTATATATATTTATTTTTCCATCATCCTCATATCCATATTTTCCTCTTACCGATCAACCGAAAAATCATTAATTCGCGAAATACGTTCTCCGAGCTCTCGCGGTAGCGATCGAATTGTCGCGTTCTCTCTGTCACCCGCGCGTATTCCCGTTGAATCAATCGTGCACCCGCAATACCCGACGAGAAGAGAAAAAAGTGATAAAGTTGCCGAAATCTTGGCCTCGCGTGTGACGTATCAGGGAAGAGATAGGAAGATCGTGTCACTCTTCGGGGAAGAGGTTACAAATCTCGTGACGTGTCAAACTCACCATTCCATATGGTGGTCGGCTTCCGCTGGTCATTGACTGCTGGCATTTAACTCGACTTCTCATTTTTTTTCTTTTTCTTCCCACGGTTTTTCTCTCTTCTTCTCCACGACGCTCCTTGATCAGGAGTAAATAAGCGCGTTCAATCATGATTGTTAAACGAACCGCGATCGATGACGCGAACGAACCCACGATGTTCCTAACCCTAGAAAAATAATCGCGTCGCGATCGCTCTCGTTCCCGGCTTGGAAAGTGTTTACGTGCTACAAAATAATTATATCTTCACGACCTTTCAATCTTTGAATAACAGTCAGAAATTTTCAAGAATTTCCTTTTGCAAAATGATTTGGCAAAATATCTCCCGGCAATTGCCATAGATTGAAATCAGCATGTAAATTCGTCAATAACATTAAGAATAAATAAATATATCCAAATTCGAGGGATGACACTTTACAGAACACAAAACTAGGCCGCACTTGGTAATTCGTTAAATATAGAAGTCAATCTGGAACGGAGCTCTAATCAGCCGCAATATTTCCTTAAATTACAAATTTCCATTTGGTGCTATATTTTTCTTTTCACAAATACTAAATTGTTCCTTAATGTATCTGGTGTCCCAAAAAAAAGATTGATACACGGTAGATGTATTTGCACGGTAAATATCGACTGAGGCAAGCAAACAAGTGTCAGTTATTCGTTAGTGCTCGTCGTTTGAGCAGCACTGAAAAAAAAGCACATAATGAATTTTTGCCTGATCGAAAATATTTGATTAAGAGAAAAGCAAACATTTTTTTTGGAACCCCACAGATGCGTACGCTCATGCAAGGATTGAAAAAACATGCAACATGTTTTGAAAAAAGAAAGGTTTCCTCAAAGAGATTTCCAGTGACAATGTATATCCAGCAGACATGTGGCCCAATAAATAAGCAATCATTGTGAATTCAATAAAATTATGGCCAGCGAATGCAACGATTCTTTGATTTTGACAAAATAGTTTTCAAATATACCAGAAAAGAACGAGGAAGTCTTTTGTTGGGAATTTCTGATAAATTTATATTCGAATTGGACCTATTAGAGAAATTGTATCGTTGCAGTGCTACTGTAAGGACTAGGCACGAAACAGGACAACCCCGATGATGCAGCAGCAGCAGCAGCCAGCGATGGAGGAGGGAACGGCCTATGAGCCGCCTACTTACGACGAAACATTCCCGGTCCTTCCAGGATCAACGTCGAACTTGAACAAACCTGACATCCAGCCTATTAACAATCGGATGCGCGTCGGATGTTCAGTCATAACTCAAGTAACGTTTCCTCGTGCAATCCTCGTCACCAACGTCGCCCGAATCCCTCAATGCGCACATTTGTATTTCATTTTATCATAGAAGACTCGTCATCAATTATAGCTGACCTAAAGTTGACGTAAAGTAACAAAAAGAAAATATGAAAATTATGGAGAGTACTTTCTAAACATTTTTGGTTCGTTTTATAAGATAGGTTCAGACAAACCCGTGCCCTTTGAGCGAAGAGAATTTTCCTTCTAAAAGTTTAATCGGTCGCTTTTGTTTGATTTTGTTGACTCTTAGGTTTTTCACGTTCCTCTGGAAGAGCGTAAATTTGATCACAGCGAAAAGTTCGGGGAGAGCGAGTCGATGAGAACGTGTCAAGCGATAATGCGCGAGACTCGGGCTCACATAGAGATGTGCTCCTCGAAGAATCAATCGTTGACGTTCGTCCTGAGCGGAAAACAGAACGAGGTAGCCGAAGCGAGGCGACGCATATTGGCGACCTTTCAGACGCAAGCGAGCAAACAAATATCCATTCCCAAAGATCATCATCGTTGGATACTCGGAAAGCAGAGAGGGCGGCTCAACGAGCTTGAAAAGAATACCGGAACGAAAATCAATTTGCCAGGTGTCGACGTTAAGTCCGACATTATTACGATTACCGGCACTAAAGAGGGAATCGAGAAGGCCGAACACGAAATCAAAGTTATATCGGACGAGCAGGTAAAAGAATGAGAAAGTGTGGAGAAAATAAGTGGAGAACTAAAACTCGATTGAAAAAAAAGGCACACTGTAACGTTTAATAACTTTTCAGTCGAGAAAAGCATTCGAACGGATATCCGTGCCAAAGATTTATCATCCGTTCATATGCGGCGCTCATAACGAGAATCTTAGTGCCATGATTGCCGAGACCGGAGCAAGAATAAATATTCCACCGCCTTCCTTCCAAAACAACGAGATAACCATAGCTGGTGAGAAGGAGGGTGTCGCAGCGGCCAAACGAATGATCGAGAACATTTACAAGGACATGGTGAGGCAACTCTCCGATTAAATATTTGATCGATCGACCATTCGTCGTCGTCGTCGTCGTCGTTTCTTTACTTATCTTTCCCTTTCGATAAGAAAATCCCGAAATGAGAGTAAAATTTATTGCGCATTCTCGTTTCTCCAGGCGAGCTTTGCTTTCATTCCCCAATTATATCAAATAATTAATTCACCTTTTTCATTGAATATCCCAGATACATTACGACCGATTAAATCATGGCATCGATTGAAACTTTCATTCTCAACTCATACAGGAAAAAAGATGTACCACCGTTTCCGTTGAGGTGCCAAAATCCCAGCACAAGTACGTTATGGGTCATAGAAACAGTACAATTGCCGAGATACTACAACTAACGGGCGTCAGTGTTGAAATGCCTTCGGCGGATTCCACTATTGGAACTATAACGTTACGAGGACCCCAAGAAAAATTGGGTCAAGGTATAGCTTATATATCTACATGTACATATTCATTATTAATTAGTCTCGAAACTTCTGGGTGTGCGGTTCGCGTTCAGCCCCAGCGAAAGTTAATCAGCCCTCGTGTCCAACTGTGTGCGTTGGAATTTTTATTTATAACAGCGATATGGTTTTTTTCGAAAAAGGTATTGGGAGAAATACTATTTCTGAGATTCGCCAATTTTTGGTGCTTTTCTAATACGCTTGATTACAGCTTTTTCGTAAATAGTTATATCGCTTCTTTTGTAAATTTGAATTGAAGAATTTCTGATCCAAATATAACCATCGATTGAATCAAAGTAAAAAATATTTTCGCGGCTTCCAAAATTGAAATATTTTTAGTTGTTTCAACGAAATGCCATTGCAGGTTGCTTGAAAAAAATGGCTTGGGTTTTCTTGGGTTGTTAAATTGCTTAGAAAAAATGATTAAATATTCCAATAGTATATGTTTCGAAACGGAAACTTTTCAGCACTCACTACAGTTTACGAGAAGGCAAACAGCGTCCTCGCAGTGACGGTCGATGCTCCCGCGTGGATCCACAAGTATATCATTGGACGAAGAGGTGCCAACATCAAGAAGCTAACTGGTGACTTGCCCAAAGTGAACGTAGAGTTCACGATGAAAGAGGACAAGATAAAGATCGAGGGACCGCCCGAAGACGTAGAAAAAGTCAAGTCCGAACTCGAGACGATGGCTCGTGATCTTGTCGACAGTCTGACTTATGTTGAATTCCCCGTTGATCCGAATTATTTGAAGTTCATCATAGGAAAGAACGGCGCGAACGGTGAGATATTAAAACGCTAAATATCGAGAAATAATTCTCGATAATTACTTAACTATAATTAATTAATTAATCCTCAACCCGTGATGGTATTAGAGCTACCTTGATCCCGTGAACCTGGGTCGTTTTTGTCTTCGCGTTATCACATCCACAATTATTCAGTACAAAATTATGGGAAGATTTTTTACTACAGCAGTTTTTAATAAATGGTTTATTATTATGAATTATTTCATTATAATTAAATAATTATATGTTGGCGAAATTTCGTAATGAAATTTTGGGCCAGGTAAAAAAGACTCACGTTCACGAAATGCGGGTTAATATCGATTAATATCGATCGATGATATCTTCAATGACAATTTTAACCTTTTTTTTGCAGTGCATCGATTGAAGGAGGAAACGGGTGTTGATTTGAAAACTACGGAAGTCGACGGTTGCCAGATGATTCGAATCGAGGGTAGCCCAAGCGGTGTTCAAGAAGCCGAAGCTGTGAGATTTTTTGATAATGTTTTTTGTATCGATCGTTTATGATTTCCTCGACTAATCGGATCGTTTAATCAATGACAACAGAAACTCCTCGAGATGGTGAGAAAATTGGAGAATGAGAAGAAGAAGGACGTGGTTATCGATCACCGTCATTACGCGAGTATAATCGGCAACAAGGGAGATCGAATAAAAGAGATTCGCGACAAATTCAATAATGTACAAATTACGATTCCGGGACCCGGTGAGAAGGGCGATGTCGTTAAGATACGAGGCCCCCAAGAAGACGTCGACAAGTGCCATAAACATTTGATGCAACTCGTCAAGGAACTCGACGAGAACGTTCATGTGCTTGAGTTTCCGATTTTCAAGCAATTTCACAAATTCGTCATAGGCCGCGGTGGTGCCAACATCCGCAAGGTAATTTCACGATCTTCCCTGATCCCATTGATCATTCGAGAGAAAAACAAATAAACGATTACTATTGTTAACGAAGATACGAGAGGAAACGCATACGAAGATCGACTTGCCAGCTGAAGGTGTGAAAAGCGAAGTTATAACGATAACGGGCAAGAAGGAAAACGTCGAGGAAGCGAGAGATAAGATTCAGAAAATCCAAGACGAGCTGAGCAACATAGTGAGGGAGGAAATATCGATACCCCCGAAATTTTACAATTCCCTTATCGGAATTGGGGGCAAACTCATACATTCGATAATGGAGGATTGCGGTGGTGTCACCATCAAATTTCCACCCGCCGATAGTAAAAGTGACAAGGTACGGAGCGGATATAACCACTTCCACAAACTGGCCAGTTCGTATATTCATGGAAAATAATGAATTAAGATAGATTAGAGAACAACAAAAAGGAACCCTTTTTGAATGATCATTCTATGTGCGACAAACCTATGATTCTCATGGAGTATTGTCCATCGTTATTTCAGGTAAGCATCAAAGGACCCAAGGAAGACGTTGAAAAGGCAAAACAGCAACTCCTCGAGCAAACGAATGAGAAACAGCTGGCCAGTTTTACGGATACTGTGCGTGCCAAACCGATACATCACAAATTTATCATCGGCAGACAGGGTGCAAACATAAGAAAGGTACGATTTGTTATTACAACAACATAAAATTCATTTAAAGTTCTTGCAACGAAAAAGTGCCTTATTGGAGAAAATTCGTTTCATTTCTGACATTCCTTGCTTATATAGATAAGAGAATCGACAGGAACTCGCATAGTTTTTCCATCGGAAAAGGACGAGGATAGCGAGTTGATAACGGTGATAGGAAAGAAGGAAGCGGTCGAGAAGGCAAAGGCCGAACTTGAAGCAATGATCAAAGACATCGTACGTAATCTTATCTCCAATTGCTTCTTTTCTTTCTTCTTTTTCGCGACTTTCAAAAACTGTGAAAATCAGGAATCGCTTCGCGTGTTATCACAGGACAGCAGTGTCGAGGACGAAATACACATCGACCCAAAGCATCACAAACATTTCGTTGCACGTCGTGGTGTTGTTCTTTATCGCATCGCCGACGAGTGCGGGGGAGTTCAAATATCGTTTCCACGAGCAGGTAACGATAGCGACATCGTAACGCTCAAGGGACCCCGCGATTGCATCGAAGCAGCGAAGCAGCGAATGTACGAGATCGTCCAGGAATTGGTGAGAAATCGATACGTATTCGGAGTTTCGATGCTGCACTCTACAAAAAATCGTATTTTTAAAAACACGTACTTTTTGAATGAAGCCTAACTTTTGATGTAAAATAAACGAACGGTCCCCTGCATTTATAAAGATTACAGATACTTGTGTTTTTTAAACGGAAACATCCATCCACGAGAAAACCAGTTTCGAATTTTTGTGCCTTAGCGGAACGCTTGGATCTTGACGATTTTTTACATCAGCAACTGAAATGATCTAAATCATAATTTTCTCAAACGAAACAAAATGCAATCCTTGGCACCGAATTAACATCTTTGTCATCAGAATATCGTGAATTAACGGAATCATCATTTTCCCAGGAATCCATGGTGACGGTCGAGTGTGTAATACCGCAGAAGCATCATCGAACAGTTATGGGTGCGAAGGGCTTCAAAGTTCAAAACATAACGTCCGAATTCGACGTGCAAATAAAATTCCCGGAGAGGGAACATCACGAGGACAACACGATGAACAATGAAAATCAACGGATAAACGGCGAGGAGAACGGTGATACCGGTCATACCACTGATAATCCATCGCCCTCCGATATCGTTCGAATCACCGGACAGCCGGAAAAAGTCGAGGCTGCCAAACAGGCGCTCCTTGACCTTGTACCAATCGTAATCGAAGTCGAGGTTCCCTTCGACCTTCATCGCCTCATTATTGGTCGATCTGGCAAGGACGTTCGCGTTTTAATGTCGAAATACGATGTTCACATAACTCTATCATCGGCCGAGGAAAAACTGGACCTTATCAAAATAATCGGCACGAGATCCTGCGTCGAGGAAGCGAAACAGGCGATACTCGAGAGATGCCGGGACCTCGAGGCCAAAAGACAGGAACGCGAACTCAAGTCGTACGAACTCAAGGTAATTTCGTAGTCGGGTATAAATCGTTCTGGTCTCCAACAATTTCCATATGTCTTCAAAAATGATTAAAAAAAAGCTGATTGATTGCGGAGGAACTTAGGGAATAAATATTATGGGAATTGGTTCGTGTGAAATACGATATTCTACATCGTAACTTGCGTAAAACGTCTTGCGTGATAATTTAAGTGGAAAAATGAAAAGTCGACAAAACAGACCGTTGCATTCTTGCAACCCAAACAAACTTCAAGACCCATTTGAAAGAGAAAAAACCTATTTCCGTTTCAGTTCGAGGTAGATCCGGAATATCATCCGAAGATAATCGGTCGTCGGGGCGCGGTAATCACGAAAATTCGTACGGACCACGACGTCCAAGTGAACTTCCCCCGCAAGGGTGATCCGGATGAGCATATCATAACCATAACGGGCTTTGAGAAGAACGCTCACGACGCGCGTGACGACATAATGAAGATAGTGAACGAATTGGTAAGATTGGAAGGTTCAAAAGTATCATCGAATACATTTTCTGCATCGACTCATCCTCTATTCCGTACAAAGTACTATCGCGTGATTCGTTTTTATGTCTCCCTCGTTTCGGAGATGAAAAATAAGTGTTTGTGTTTTTTTTTCATACTCGGATAATCGCAGAACGGATTGACGAAGGAAGAAGTGACTATCAATGCGGCGGTTCACTCGCGTCTTATCGGTGCAAAGGGCAAAAACATACGAAAAATAATGGAGGACTACAAGGTCGAGATAAACTTCCCCCGTAAGACCGATAGCGATCCTGACCTCGTTACGATAATCGGGCTTGAGGAGAACGTCATTGATGCCAAGGATCATCTTCTCAATCTCGAGGATGAATACGTGAGTGTCTATTCGTTTTTGCTACCTGTCGCAGACTCAAAATTAATCACGAACCAATGTAATTGTGCAGTTGCAAGATCTCGAGGACAACGACGCTCGGAATTCGTTCCTCGTGAATAAACGAAAGCCGGGAAGGCAACACGGGAACAGTGAGAGCGACAGTGGCTTCGTAGTAAAGGGAGGACCCTGGGAGCAAGAAACAACGAAAATCGCCCCCAATACAGCGAGCGTCGAAGATTTCCCGAGTTTCCGTGGACACGACTCGTCGAGTCAGCCACCAATATCTACGCCCGACAGTCCTTGGGGTAAGCGCTAAGGCGCTTCTGCTAAGTCTCTTTCCTCGATCAACGACCCTACCTTTTTACTCCTTCTTTCCCTCCCAATCCCCTCGTTTTCGTTCTTCCCCCCCCCTTTCCCTCAATGACAATTTTCAATAATGGCGGAAAACGAAAGTAACGAAAGACGCGAGTCTCAAAATTTCACGAAAACGAAACCAAGAAAATCATGCGCGTACCAAGAACAAAAAAAAAACGAAAAATGAAAACACGGACGAACGGAATTCTGCTGCGATTTCCCAAATCCATCGCTGACTCTGCTGCTGCAGGCATAACCGACCTTGGCAATTCCCCCGGACTTTGAAAATGATTGTTGCTGCGTATAAAGAGGAAAAAAACAACCAATATTGAGTCACGACGCATCTCTATTTGTAATCTTATACTGCTCAGCTCCGCAATCAGAAAGAGAGAGAGAGAGAGAGAGAGAAAGACGGCTATCGATGTCCCATGTATCTGTAACTGCAATGCGTCCTTCGTGCTATTATTGAGTTTATAGAATTTTGTATATTCGCCCGCGCACGCGCGCGTTCGATCGTCCCTTCGTATTGGCGTCGAGAATATTTTTTTTTTGTGTGTGACGTACCTATTTTTCTTGATTTTTTTTCCAACTTCAGTTGACGTTTCGTTTACTGAAAAGTCGTGGGAGGAAAAAAGAAGAAAATATGGTCGTACGTTTCGCTCTGTATACGCTTACTTTGTTTTTGTTTTTTTCGGAGCGAATATTGCGCGATTTCAAGTCCTCGAAAGCGCAACGAAAAGAAAAACTTACTCGGTGATTTTTGCCAGTTTAATTTTTTTTTGTTTTCGTTTCTTGTTTTGCTGAGATCGCGATGCTCAAATAGAATAAGCTTGAAATTTAATTTGGGAATTATTACCAGTTAGACGAATCATGAGTAGTTTGTACGTTATACATTTTTTCTTTCTTCGTTTCGATAAACGTCGAGTAGAAAAAGCCTGAAGAATTATAAATATACAATAGATAAATATATATATACATATATTTTTTCATTTGCGAAACTCTCGGAAGTTTCAGGAAATAAAGTGAAAGATGAAAAAACGAAATAGTTCGAATAAGCTTGCAAAAATAATTGTTGGGTTCTCTTCTCTTTTTATCGTTTGAGAAAAGTTGAAACGGAGTCTCGAGAAGAGATTGCTCGTTTCTTCGCGTAGGAAGAGCTTCCCGTAACTTTGATCCTCACGTGTGAATCAACTCCTGTCCAACAAATCGCTTGATCCGATAATCGAAAGAAAAACAAAAAATTGTCCCGGAATCAATCGATTTTGAGGAGAAACAAATTTTTGTTTTCGAAAAACGAAAGGATCGTTCGGTTTCGCTGAATTACCAAGTCCGTTTTCTTCGATGTTTCGCGGAAGAAAAGAAATTCAACGAAATAAGAAAGAAATACAAGATAAAATTCACGTACGAGTTATTCGGACCATATTGCAATAAAGTGATCACCAAACGCCAGAATGCCTTTCAGATACAGATATGTTGTACTTAAGGAGATTGTGGCTTTCGACAGAGTAGAGACAATTTTTATTTCCGTTTCCGACCATATAAATCCACGTATAAAAACGAATATAAAATAATATGCTAATTAATTATCACACTCGATGTCGGATAAGAACGTCCGACGATTTCTTTTTCTTCGACGCTGATTCGTTTTTCTTGTCCCGAATATTCATCTTCCGGCACGTCTCGTTCGTATATTTATACAATTTTTGTACATAAATTTTTTCCTCGTAATTCGCGATTTATTGTATTTTTGTCGTTGTCGTTGAATTCTTGAATTTGTGACGATATCGGCGTGCGTCCGATAAGCGAGAGAAAGAGGAAGAAAAAAAAATAATCGAAGGGTGTAAAAGCGCGTGTGCCGGCTTTTGATTCGTTTTCTTAAAAAACAAAAAAAGGAATCGAACGATGCGTTTTCTATGGCAAGAAAAGAAAAACGTGAAAGAAAAATAGTTGAAGGAAGAAAACATTGCGACGAATGACTCGAGACATAGCGGGGCTTCTACAGGGTCTATCCGAGGTGGAGGTTCCTAATATAGTATACTATACACTAAAGAGAAAAGAAAAAAAAGACAGAAGCGTTAATTAACCGAGACAAGTTGCAATATTATTCCAATGCTTTTCACTATCGGAATAGCATTCGATAACTAGAAGACGAAAAAAAAAAAAAAACGAAAACGATCATCACACAAATACGATCTTCGAAAGGCCTTAGTATACATCTTAGAGCTCGGTAATTATTGTATACAAAAAAAGAAATAAAACAAAACGGATAAAAGAAGCGAAAGCAAACAAAAATACTACGGGGACGATATTTCGCGAGAATAATTTGCGAGATATTTCGGAGGGGGCGCCTCCGGCTCTTTTGCAATCTCGTTCCTCAACGTACACACACTACATATTATTTTTCTCGTATAAATATTATATCTAATTATATTATCTCTCTCTCGCTCATTTCCGTTCTATTTATTCACCCAGCAGTTAAACCGATATATTTTCCGAGCACGTTGCGATTTACGGAGATACGAACGTGCGTACACACTATTTATATAAGGCCGACGAAAATAATGGAAGACGAAAAAAGAAAAAATAACGGACGCGAGAACGAAGATCGAATTACCGGAGGAGCGAAGAAAGATAAGAAAAAAAGAAGAAGAAAGGAAGTAATGCGAAATTATCAATGAGAAAAACCAACAAAACAACAGCAACTATTCTGTTCAAGTGCCTTGTCTATTTTCTTCGAGACAGCTCATTTCAATTGTTGGAGGTATGAGAATAATGTGAACAAAAAACGTGGAGAAAAAAAAACGAAGCAAACAAAAGAAGAAGAAAAGAGAAGCGAAGAAGAAACAAACAAAAAATTATGTATATGAAAAATATCGATAATAATTATGTACTCGTGTATGAAAATTCGTGATTAAGATGAGAAGAAGACGAAGAAAACAAAAAATGAGGAGAAAGAACATGAACACGTAAATAATTTATATAGATAGCGCTGATAATTGCTGGACCGTTAAAACGCGCGTTCGATATTACCGTACCGAGTAATGTCAAGGGGTGGACCGCGGGGGAGACGAAGAAACAAAATCATGGAGCAAACAAAAAAAAAGAAGAAAAACAGAAGAATAAACTCAAAGTTCACTTATATTTTTTAGATTCACAGCCATTTTTATAAGCCTACTTGGATATATACGAACGACCTACGTACGCGTGTTATCTTCTCTCTCCTCGCGTATTATCTCTCTCGTAACGCAATTTCTCGAAAGATCATTGCCGTGTTCGTTATATCCATTGTGTGTGTGGTTCGGGAGAACGCATAAAAATTTCTCGTAAAAACAATGTGTGACTCGTATGATTGTGTCGGAATTCGCCAAAAGAAAAAAGAAAGAAAAAAGAGGGTAAACAAAAGAATGGATTGAAAACTAAAAAGAAATGAAATACTTCGTTTTCGGCCATCGATTATCGTAAGGAAACTCTATGCATGAACATAATATCATTTTATAATTGATTTATAGGGGGATATTATAGATAGCGTAATTAACGATTATACTACCATTGTAAACACACATAACACGCGAAGAAGAAGAAATGAATCGTTTTCTTTCACTGAAAATAATGAAAACGTCAAATCTATGATAGCATAATACTGTACACTCATACACACTCGTACATTCTCAGACGGACACATACACACAAACACACAATAAGTAAATGAAATGTTGTTAACCAACTACTCTCGTTCACTCCAAAATTGTATTTACACTAATTCCTTAACGTCCTATAAGCTCCCAGGATTAAGTCACGAGGAATAAATATTCTGAGATAAGCCCATAGCAACGTATACGCCTTGGGGCGTTTTTACGAATTGTCACGTCAAGAACTTTTTGTCGATGAAGCCAGCGAGATTAACTTCCGTCAATGAAAATGAAGAAAGACAAAATCAAAATCGAGAATCTCCACTAAATTTCCTAATTGGCTCAAACATTCAATCCTCTTTGTTTGCGGGATGGCGAGATAAATTACGTTGAAATATCGTCTCTTTTGAAATCTCGAGTTCCTTCAGTTGTCTCGCAAACCCGTCGTTCGGTCTGATACATTCTCTCTTGGATTTGACACTCGCGTGAGCCTCTTCGTAATTCAATCCTTCGAAGACCATCAAATAAGCGATAACGATGGTCGCCGAGCGAGATACCCCCGCGTTACAGTGAACCAATACATTATCGCTTCTGCACTTGTTTATTACGCGAAAGGATTCTTCGAGCACCGCTGTGATACTGAATTCCGGCAAATCGAGGAAATCCACGAAATAGTAATCGATCCCTTCGTGTTCAGGCGTTATTCTAACACCGAGACTCAGTACGTGACGAATTCGATGAGTTTTTAGAGTTTCCTCGCAATTCGCGGGGTCCTGCGAACTCAAGAAAAGACCTTTCGTTATTTCTGCTATTTGCATATCCGGTTTATCGTCGATCACAAAAGGGACGCGTTTCTCGTTCAGCTTACGCACGACACCCTCCAATATTTCGTATCTTTCGCCTGATTGGCTCGTTAAAAGAGTTCTCGTCGCTCGCAACGATTTCTTCCGTGCTTCTATCAGAGTCTGCAAATCCATCGCTTATTAAGTATCCTACGATCGGAAATTCTTGACTTCTCGGGCAATTATAATTTTTTTTTAAGCACGATAGAATATCGCTCGTTTCAAGTTGACCGGTGATTCGTTAACCCAAACGAAACGCAGATTTTTCTTTAACCTTAACTTACCAAAAACATCACTTTATTCGATTTATTAGAAATTAAAGTGATAATAAAAGTTCAATAAATTTCGTCTACTGATGTATTCGACTGACAGCCAGTTCCACGGGGTCGTATGCTACTTCTTTGAGGTATAAACCGTGTGGTGGTGCGACCATCATTTCTGAAGGCCAACTCTGCAGAGATGGAACATGCAACATTATATTGATGTCTTTCTCCGTAATGATTCCGTAGCCGATCCCGGCCAACGCTGCTACGATACGGCGAACCTAAATTTAATTACTCGATGTGAATTATACTGACGCTTTTGAGCAGCAACAATAACATTAATAATCATAATTCAAATTATACTATAGCGATAACAATCTCAGTTTTGATAATAATTGGTCGAATAATTTATGAAATCACATCCACAGAAATTTTGTCCGGATATCCTCTTTTACATCTGGAATTTTATATTCACCAGTGGCGCCATCAATGGCCCAATCCTTTTTTATTCAAGTAATCGTAGCAATAATGATTCAATTCTACACTTATCTAATAATTATACAATTGATAAAAAGTAAATGTTGATTTAGTAAGTCAAAGTTTATTAATTCAATTTCTTCATCCATTACCTGATTGTAAAGAAACGCTTTGGAGCTGCATACGATGTCCCAATAATGGAAGTTTTTCGATAGAGGATCCATTGACATTAGCGGTGCTCCATCTACAACTTTTAATTCGTTCAGGCACCTCACGTATCGCACCTTACGTTCCTCTCTGTTCTTCCCAGAGAATGTCGTAAAGTCCTTCAAGCCTAGAAACAACCTTGTCGCTGCTTTTACCTTCTCTATGTCAAAGTTTGCGTCGCTGTAATTCACAAGACGATCGATTGTTTTTACAATTTTTGTACAATTTTGAAAAATGTGGGCAAAAACTTTATGCCCGAGTGAGACACTTGCGAACAAGTGGGGGAAAAAGGGATTACTTCACGTTCCAGGCACGTCCCAATTCCGCTATTGGCAACTTGAGGCTAATATTTTTCTTCGGACACATAAGCCTGTACACGTAAGTTCTTGATTGCGCCGCGTATCGCACGTGGAACGTATCTTTCACTGGGAAGAACGATGTTACTCTGAAAAATCAAATGATAGATTTGTCAAAAGATAAATTAGCAAAAATCACAAAATCTTCGTTAAACGATCGTTATTGGAAGTATGAAATGAATACCTGATTTCATGGCCTCCTCGAGTCAAAAAACGGTTTATAAACTTGATCGTCTGTTCGGAATCATAAATGGTATCATCATTGTTCACCAATTCGACGTGAGCGGTGGAACACAAGGCGTGAACACCCGCGTCTGTTCTGCAATCAATATTTTTCGATACAGTTTACGCCTTGAAGTTATTGTGGAAATTTACAACTTTACGTAAGGGGAAACCTGTTCGGTAGGAATCGCACCTGCTCGAAAGTATCAATTTTGGTCTGCATATACTTTGCGGAAGCAGAGTTAGCAAACTGGCTTCTATAGCGCCCTGAATGGAATCCGGATCTATCAGTCGTTCGGTATGTATCTGTTTTTGGGCGCCCCTGGAAGTGAAATAGAAACAACGGTGAAAATAAAAGTGTTCCTCTTAAAAAAAAAGTTGTATGAATATTATTTTTTAACCTCTTCGGGAGTATTAGTCATTTTAAACATTTGCTTAACGAAATAAATTAATAAGAAAGGAAACACTAGAAACAAAAACTTCTTCGTGTCTTCGAAAATCTTTATATTTCCTTTTGACGCGGTTGATAAAATAAATGAATGAGCAAGTAGTAAGGACTAACCTAAAAGTGTTGATTTTTGAAACGGAGCGTTTCTCGGTTATTTTTTATTCGTACTACATCACAACAGACTTCGTTATAATCATGTGTACCTGTAACGACTCCCGATGTAAGACATGTATATCATGTACCGGACCATTATTATTTTTTTCACGAAGCCGGGCGTGATGAACTATTACTCAATATTATTCCTCAAGAGAGCGTATCGCGTCGTCTGCAAGTTTTTCAAATTGAGCCTCGGGAATAATCGAGTGGCGTCATCGGGCAACTAACTTATGAACTACATCGACCGCGTCGTTGTCTGCCATCTCTCGGCTATCGTCACAAACACAAAACTTGCTAATTGCAAAAATCCAAATTCGAACATCGTATTTTCCACCATTCCCAGCTTCATAAAAAGTAACGAATTAACGATTATTTTTGAAAAATACTGTTTTTCCAACATCGAGCATAGCATAGGTGGTACATGTCGTTCTTCGAGGAAGATCGAAAGGCAAAAAACGATTCCAATTACAATTCCGTATGGAGAATATTTGTGGGACGTGTGAGCGCGTCTTCATCGACTTCCGCGAACCAATGATTGTACACTTCGTAAGGATCGATCATCCAGAATTTGTGGAAGGACACGGGTTCTTGGGATGCCAAATATGCCGTCGCGTAATCCACGGGTCTTGCCTATGAAAAAGAACGTTCCAAATGTTTGACAAATATATGTAAATAAACGAATCATAAAAGTTAATTATTATTTTCGAGCAATTTGAAAGAAGCTCACTTGATGAAAGGATGGCGAATTGACCGGTTGCACCCCAATGAGATTGAGGCAATATCCAAAGAGATACATATCATCAGGTGCGGTTGGCGATGGACAATTGCAGGCTTTCGTCTCGACGATTCTTTTTACAAGCGCCTTGGAAACTGCGATACCAGCGCCACCGGTCAAATAATCGTAGCCAATGCTCGTACCGTTGCGCACGCGAAATCCGTAACGCTCACCCAAGGCGATCTGATTTGATGGATTATAGCATGTGAGCAAACGCGCTAAACGCGACAAGCTGAAAGAAACAATTATTAATTAACAAGAAAGTACATTAGAAAGTGCAAAATTAGACTGCGAAAATGGGAAAACTCTTTCTAGAATATTTTTTCGACTTTTTTTCCTCGAAATTTTGGGTTTTGGGGGAAACGAATGGTATATTCGTGTTCAGGGGATCAAATTACATCGTAATGGACCATTAAAAAAAAAATTAAAAATCCAACATTTTTTTCGATTTTTGGGGGAAATCCTTTTTTTCACTCAATCATCGATAACTTTTTTCCCTTTAGGATTTGACACTCCACTCTTTGCTCGATCTCTTCGTTATGATTTTCTCTTCAAAATGCTTTTTTAATCATTAA
>JAPYZI010000872.1:0-60229 GCA_030523105.1 Ophioninae sp. A BG-2022a
AAATTTTGATTTTTAATATTTTTTTTATAGGTTCTTTACGATGTAATTTGATCCCCTGAACACGAATCTACCATTAATTTCCCCAAAAACCCAAAATTTGTATGAAAAAATCGCAAAAAACACCTTAAAATACGTTTTTCTTTGCTTCGTTCCATGCTTTCGACAAAAATTTTATGATATTCGTAATCAGCAGAAAATTTTCGATCAAATAGACCCGTTTCATAGCAAAACGGAAAAAAAAATTTCGACTTCCTCACCCATTTTTCCGGAATTTAAAAAATCACGAAATTTCTAAAGGTCGTAGAGTGAGCTCCTTATATGTTATAGATATTCATTAGGGGAGTTTGAAAAAGCTTTTCGCCTAAGACTAGAGAGATAGTTTTGCGTGTATTTTTTGTTCCTGGTTGGATCGCTCGCGAGTCACGAAGATCGTTAAACGTCACCGGATGACCCCGTTTGTTACTGAGATTTTACGAGCGGAGCGAAAACTCTCGGAGATTTGAGCTCAATACAGGCCACATACGTAAAGCTCCGAGAGTTGAGAGATAGGACCTTGTTAAATGACTCAACGATGACGATAGATGCTCGGGACAGAATTAGACAACATAAAAATGATATTTTATTAAATTGAAAATAAAAATTGAATATTTTATATCGTGAAACAATACCGGAAATATCATATTTTGAGAACATTTTGAATTAATAAAATTTGGAAATTGAAGTCTTCCGATGTTTAAATTTTATCAATACGTTTAAATCATCTTATTGTTATTAATAATTTCCGACAAACACAATGTATAATTTATTGGAGCACTCATTTATTTGGCAATTAGCCTATTTAACCGCTTAGCCTTAAGTTTTTAGATTTAGTTCCATTCGTTAATCAACCATTAACGTCTGCAGAAACCGTTTTCCCATAAGCGACTAGTGGAATTCATATATCTATACCTACTAAATTATTCAGTGAAAAATTATAAAATAACTCTCGTATTTCTTCTATCGTAATTCTATCAAGAATTATATTTCCTCAAATTTACAAGAAATTCATCGATGTCTTAAATACGTTATTTCACTTGAACAACATTATCAATTATATTTCTCAATTCAATACAATTTTCAAATTCAATTTTTCAATTACATAACATTTTTAAATTGCTTTTTCAATTTCATAAAACATTCAATTCGATTTTGAATTAAAATATTGTTTTGATTATCCATCCAATAATACCTTGAACCATTTTCACATCAGACTTCTATTTATTTGAAACATATTTTATTACTTACACGATACCGTTTTGGACTTAAACAAACAGAACTACGACTACTGATTTGATCGCTACGCGTTGATAGCGAAAATGCTCCTAAACGATTGGCGGACATAATCCAGTTGCATAGTTGCCTCCTTTCGATGATCACCCGTGTTTGTACAGCGCCTACGATTAAACAGAGTCGAGCACGCACACACTCTCGGGCTCAGCAAACGCGTTAGCGCGCCCCCGCGTAATTTCCTGAACACGTGTGCCGCTGCAGAACTCTGTGACAATAAGTGTGCCTTGATGACTTTCTTGCGTCGCGGTCTATCAACTCGCACTCTCGTGTTATTAATTAAACGATACCCACACTCGCTTTGTCCATCAGACACGCACAATTTCTTCATAGGTGAAATATCTTTCGACGACGTTGAAGTTATCATCATTGGGATGGAACGAAAATTATGAATTTTTTTATTTACAACTTTTTTTTTTGTTATTTTCTGTTACGGAAATGGTGCAATAATCTTTTGGAATTTTTATTCAATGATTTGCAAAAAATGTACTGTGTATCATTTCATAATAAATTATAATCGTGGAAATGAAAATAATTTAAGAAATTTTAAATGGTTTACGATTCAACGATGCAAACTTCAACCCCATTGAAAGTGAAAATAAAAATAGAATGAATCAATGGAATTGAATTGTATTATCGTATATTATAAACAACGATATCTTGCGTATTAGGGCGGAGGTATTTTTGTATTATAATTATGATAATAAAAAATGTAAAATGAATAAAAATTGAATTTATTATAAAACGAATAATTGAATAAATTAATTATTATAAATTCATAGAAATTATTATAAAAAATAATAATTATCAAACGAAAAAAATTAATCAACCATTTTTACTACCTACTTTTATTTACTTTCATTATCGATGATTAACAATCAAAAGCTTGATCGTTATTAATAAACATGACGAAACGAAAATTGGTGGAATCCTTGTTGAGATGTAGGAATATGATATTTTTATCCGACGTGTCTCTTGGACACTCCTGTAAGCCAGGAATATTGAGTTTTCGTTGGAATTGCAGAGCCTGCTCGAGCCTGCTCGATCGAATCGCCGATCGCGACGTAACACGTGCCGTTGCTCGTTGCAACGAACAGGTGCATTGTGCAATCGTAAATGTATCCGCCATCGCGTAACGTACCAATCATATATACCTCACCGGTACGGGACTCTTCCACCGACATTGAGCGTTACGAAAATTTATGTCTCACATAGAGCACACGTGCTGCCAATGTATACTCGAATTGATTTTCTTCGCTTCAACTTGGCCCGCATCATTCTTTCATGAACTTCATGCCACTCGATTCTCAAGGGCGCCTTTCGTGTCCCATGCACCGAAAACTTTCGAGTTCTTTCGTAAGACACTGATCGTTCCACCGCACGGTCATTACTGCCGCGTTAAATTTTCAGTCTCTGACGAAAAAGAACAAAAAATATATGCTATTGATAAATCCAGTGAAATAAAATTAGATTGAAACGAAAAATATCAAATTTACAGAAATCCAATTGAACAAAATTAATGAAACTGAAAAAAAAAGAATTATGATCTTCTTTCTTTATTCCCATTGGGAAAGTATAAACACGTGCAATTAAATATTATCAATAAACAACGTAATTCGATTAAAAAGAACATTATCAAACAAAAAAGTCAAATTACTAAAACATCTAATCAAATGTGACAAAAGATAATTACAAGATCGAAAATAATAATTAAAAGAATATTAAATAATGATAAGATTTGCAAGATCGTAATTATTCTTGGTTTTACATTTGACTGCACATTTTTATAGTGTTATTTCTTAATTTGATCATTATCTTTTTAATCGGATTACTTTTTTTTATTGATAACGTTTAGGTGCGTGTTTTATAGTTGGTCAAGCTACAAAGTCGCGTGTCTAATTAAGGCCACGCTTAAAAAAAATAAGTATGCGTGACATTTACTTTGCTTTCGATGAACTTTACTGATGAGCTTAACGTTCACGTCGTTTGGACGCGTCCGAGATGTTTAAAAATCTTATTTTCATAACTATCGAAAGTTATATTTTGCATATTTAGATTGCAGACTCCTAGACAAGGATCCCAAGTCAGAGTAATTTCCACAGCTTAGGTATACCGAAGAAACTTTTGGAAATCGAAGAAAAGTAATCATCGTTCCATTCCAACGATGCATATTTTTTCATAGTTCACTGAAGACAGAACTGTTGATTTTCCCGAAGAAACATTTTTTCAAGCTTCGTTGGCACTAACTTTTCTCGTGTCCGACCAATAATGACATTATCCACTTTGACATTCAAAGCCCCCTTTTTCTCCAGCTTCTTCGTCGACTTTCCATTACTTTTTCTGCCGGCCCATTGTTCCTGGTTTCTCTTTACATCCCACACTCTACCTTTTTTCATTTCTTTTTTTTTTCTCTTTCGTTATTCCTTACGCATTCGTCTTATTCGGGTAACCCCACCAGACACCTTAATTAACGACGTCACTGGGTCAAACGAGCTGAATAACGATCTCTTCGCGTGATGAGATAGTCTCGGCACTTTTATCTGATTCTCCCCCTCATGGCCACCGACGATTTTTACATTTTTATTTTTTTCTCTCCTTCCTCCGCGCCCCCCCCCCCTTTCCTCTCAACCCTCTTGTATTCTCTCTCGTTTTTGTTTTCTTTTTGTTTTGTTTCGTTCTCACTCGACGCTAACGGAGATTGGCCCCCCGTGATATCAAGTTATGGCTCGTGATTACAACCCTCGGTACCGCTGTCCTTTATTTATGCATACACTTATTGCTGCTCCTTCTTGTTCCGCCATTCCACTTCCTCGTCCCTCGTAATACGAACTGACAGCGTCCAACAAACATCCTATACACCGACGCTCCGGAATGCGAATTTATACTGTTTTAGAGTCCAGATTATAACGCTTAGTTCGTAAGAACGAGTCGTTAAGGCTTTTTCGTTAGATTTATCATTGCGTAAGGTTTTGACCAAACCCCTACCCGCGATCGAGTTAAAACTTTGCATAAATATTCATTTTGTTATCTCAAGAGAAACCCTAAAAGGATTTTTGGCTACTGGCCATAGTTTTCGAGATATCGAATTTTTAAGTTTTTACTTAGCCACGATATCAATATGGAAATATAGTTTTGGATAATAATAAAAGTAATTCATAAGTTTTATTTCAATTTTGGTACTTTTCAAGAATCCAATCTTCAACCTCATATCGGACGTTGGTCATAAAAAAACGAGTCACCGAAAATATATTTCGGACTTTCGGGAAGATCAGTTTATAAAATAGAAACAGTATCGAAAAATTATTTTCATCCTTTAATACTGTTTTCCGCTGATAAAAAATGATACGCGACCTTTTGGATTTCGGAAATCGGCGGTGGAATTCATTATGAAAATCACTTATTCGTTTTTGAAGATCTTTACGTCAAAATCTAAAATTTAAAAGTGATCAAAAAAATATTTTTTGGCGATACCAAGAACGGGGAAATAAAAAGATCAAAGGAGAATTTGGTTGCTCTGTGCAACGATCCAAACTTCGAGACCATTTTTCTTCTATTATCCTTCTCGTTGCGTGATTACTTTTTTTTTCACCTTACCTGACGTGTCATCGTTTCGAATTTCTTATTTTTTAAAGGTACGTCGTATATGCAAATATATCGTCGTAAAGATTCGTTCGCCGAAAGCGTATTACGAACGCGCTTGTAAGACGCACAAGCCGACAGAACCGGATTTGTTTTTCCTTTTCCGTACCTTCTTTCGTTTCTTTTTTTTTCTCGCCTCTCGGAGCACACGTCTCGCCGTATATTTATAATAGGACCACGGCTAACGAAGCCTGTGTGCACCGTCGTACCTGCGATTCCACCTAGGTCATTTTTTTTTTTTTTCATTTAATTTTCTCTTGCCTTTATATGAACATCCAAAAAATCGTCGTTATTTATTAAAAGTGATTCATTATGAACTCCACCAGCTTTTGCAATTTTTAATCTCCTGGTTTTATTCCTTTGCAAACTCTACGGACGCTGGTTTTTTTTTTTTTCAATCTAACCTAATCCTTCCAGGGGAATTTCAAACAAATGTACTTTGTAGTGTTTGTTTAAAAAAAGGCTTTAATGCAAAAGAAACTAAAAAAGCAGAGAACTTTCAACATCGAACTTTCGTTTGGCTCTTGTTCGATTTCAAAGTATTTCAGGATGGATAATAAAAAATGGGTAATCATTCTTTGAACTACGAACAATCAGGCAAACGTTTTTGAGATTTTTGATAATTTTTTTTTCATCGAATTAAGATTCATTTGGTGTATATTATTTGAAAAAAAATTAAATATCGATTTAAACATTTCGTAACTTTGCAAATGTGGATTATATATTTCAATATTTAATATTTAAGTTTAATAAAATATTATTGATTGATTGAAATAGTAAAATTCAACCAAATTGTTATAATAATCAATTGAACAATGAATAAAAATTAAGCTGTTACAACTCATCGATATATATTTCAATCCCGTAAAAAATGGCAAACCTTTTCGAAGTTCAAACCATGCCAAGCGTGCCTTTTTTTTGTTCCTTGCCTGTCTCTCTAAACCTTTTTCTCACACTCTCGCTCTCTCTTTCTTGAAGAGGGGACCGGTTGAATACAACTTCGAGCGGGTACTCGACGATGTCGTTTCTGCATTTTTCTCTCATGCTGATCACCCCCTCCTTGCGTCTTCGATATCCTTCGCGATAGATATTGCGTGGATTCTCTCTGGTCCACATTTTTAGCTGCGATATCGTTTCCCATGAATCATCGTTTGAATCCTTCGAGTATTCTCATTTTTCTCCATTTCTCGAAGACAATTCAACTCGATTCTGGCAATAAGAAATTTGGTGTCAGCTTTTCGTACACGTTGTGTAGTTCCTGATTCTCCACGTTTTCCTCTTTGCAACAATACGAAGAATATTTTTAAAAAATGTAACAATAATAATGGAGTTAAAGCGTGCATCGTTGGGAATAAATAAAGTCATGTAAATGAAATATTTTAGTGAAAATCATTTGATTTCAAAAATTATTCATGAAAATAATTATCGTTACTGGTTGTTAAAATCAATTGTTTTTCTCTTTTCCAAATTTCCCTTCGTAGATTTTAGTTACGAAATTCATGCATTATTATTTTTGAAAATTCCTAAACAACGACTTACAAAAAATCCGCGATATGTCATTTTAGATAATAATGAAAATAACAAGTTGAAACGAAAAATGCGTTGCCTTCCAACGATGATCTTCATTTCTTTAATAATAATAATAATAACTAATTATAACGAACTAAATAATCTTTAGAGTTTAATAATTCAATAATAATGATTAAACTCTAAATAATCTCAATCAAACGGTTACTATTAAATAATAATTAATATAAAAGAAAAATAATTTAAAAAATACTATTATTATCGTGAACGATGATATTGCAACGAAAAAACGTGAAATAAAAATGGAAAATTAAATGATTGAAATCGGAAAAGATGTTCATTCACCGTTCAGGCCGAAAGATGAGCTCGGCGCAAGCATTCTCAAGTGCCGTCGTATGTTCCTTTCGCGTTTCTCGATCGGGCGCGTCATTAATAATAAGAATGGTCGATCTCGCGTTGCCTACGGTGTATAAACTCGAGTATAAAAACGGGGGCGAGGCTCTCTTTCTCCTCGGCTGTTACATACGTATATCGCGCATCCCGCAATTATCGGTGCTAAATTTTTACGAGCTTCGGATAAACGCATTGATGCGAAAGGGGAACCCTCGTGAACCGGTCGGGCCGAGTGTGCGAGTACCGTTTCCTCGCGCTAAACGCGCTTTCTCTCTTCGATGCGGCAGACCAAACGTTTTAAAAGCACAATCGATTCGGACTATTAAAGACTCAAGTTCAGCTCGATTGACTCGGGTTCTCCATTTTATCCACCCCCGGAACAATTTGACAATTGTTCGCCCATTTTTTGTCTTATTTCTCGAAATAGATCATTCCGATTTAATGCGCGCGAAAAGTCTATGATACTTTGAGGAAGGAGGACTATTTACAAGGCTGGAAATTATGGGTTTCTTATGATTTTTTGCCATGAAAAAAATACACATACAAGTTTGGATCTTTAGATGTCATTTGTTTCGTATTTTAATTGTTCGAAAAAAAATAGAATTATTTAATGCAAATTGCCGATCGTCTATCATTAAGTTTAGAAGATGCTCAGAAAAATTTTCCACTGCTGGAATCTTCTTTGACGCTGTATCTGAAAAAAAATCGAAATGATTCTTATAGATAAGGCCCATACACTGTCGGTGAACCAGGATGATTGAAATTTGTTCCGAATTCTGGAAACGGCAGCTCAATAAAGTCAATCTTGTGATTTTTCATGAAACTTTTGCTATATTTAAGAGCAAAAGTAGGTTTCACTTTTGAAATTGAAAATTTTATTTTGGATCACCGATAAACTCCTGATGAAACTCCTGAAAATCGATGGAATTCCTTTCGCGTCGTCACTCCAGCGGTTGGAAACAGTTTTGAGAAAAACTTGCACAAAATTTCGACAAGCAGAAGCTTAATGATTTTAATATTTTACCGGAGGATAATTAACGATTCCAGCGTTATACAGATCTTCTTCGATTTCCAATCAATTTGTGGGAAACAAAAATTGATATTTTCAAATTTGTAAATGGTTTTCCCTCCTTAAAAAGAAAAATTGAGCTACGGCAAATCCATTTTATTGAATATTTTCAACACTTTTTGTTCCCCGGCGACGATGATGGTACAACCTTTTTGGAAGATCCTCAATCATTGATTTTTTAAGGAATTCGTGACAAGCCTCGAAAAATCTGATATTTTTCAATTAGCGTAATAACACAGCTACGCAATAATAAAGATTTCAGAAATGAGGATCGGACTATGTTGGGGATCGGTATATGTGTTTGGGGTTGTTGAAACCGATTCTGGAATACATTAGATCCCTTCACTTCAGACTTTCGCGGTATCCCTGAGTGACCCTGTAATTATAGGATTATTTGGGGTTATTTGAGGTTATGAACTCGCAATTTAGGGTTATTAGAGGTTATGGTAAAAACCTGACAGGATGGGATTAAATGGACTTCAGATTAGGTTTCAGCGACCGCAGAAGTACACACTCAATGTGGTCTAACCCGCAGGTAAATTTTTTTTGTTCGGCTACGTAATCAGAATAAAAAATTGAAAAAAGAAATTTCTTTGGGTTCTCGCGTTGCAAATTTCGGTCCAATTAATGTTGGATAATAATTAAAAAAAAGAACATTGAAAAACCGGTTCCATTATTTTATGAAAATAATTGAAATAAGAAATTACAGAAATTATTCGTTGCGTTCGAATCCAAAGTGAATGCAAACTCGAATCCTACGTTATTTAGCCGTTTCGCTTTTTCGTATTTTCGGAGAACGAAAAGACGAGAAGAAAGTTGAGGGCTGTCCTCCGTCAGACAATTACCATTCTTATCGTTGCGCCCTGGTAAACAATTCCATTAATATACCGTCATATCCCACCTTAGACCGCCCGGCAATATGCACCTTAATTAATGGCCACCATAAATACTCCGAGACTCGTAATATTAATCCTCCAAACGAGCTTTCCTCCTCCTCCTCGTGCTCGAGTCTTTCAACACGTGTACAAACCCCGATAAGCTTCTCCTCGTAACTATCATTTGTTATTGCGTTTCAGCGAGGGTTATGAAAAACCCTTGCAGATCTTCGGTTACAGAAAATTTTTTAAAAATTTCTTTCATGACCGATCTAATTTTTATTGATAATAATTGGTATCGAAAGTTGAAGAGGCGATCAAAAGCATTTTTGGGGGTGTCCTTTTTATTCGCTCATCTTTTCGGCATCGCCATCTCACTTTCCCGTCTTCTCTCTTTCTCGCCACCTTTCTTTATTCGCATACGAGACCGCGAAGCGTGACACACAAGAGTCGTGAGAATGTTGGCCTCGAGAACGATACACGGCCTTGGAAAGTAGCCGAGTGTGCTACCGCAGCAGCCAATGAAATAGTCTGCGTATTTCCTATCCTGCTGATCCTCCCGGGACCCTCTTTTTCTCCTTTCATTTCTTTCCCCTGAAAACGGAAAGGTGAATCTTTTACGATCGCGTTTCTCCCTCTTTCTCTTATTTCTTTAAGAAATTACATTTTTTAATACCAAAAAATCATGTTCAGGTTGACAACATTGGAACAGAACAAAAATGATACGTTCCCTTAATTATCCATTTTTTTTTCTCAATTATATCTTTTTTCCCTCAATTACCAATTTTTTTAAATATACAAAACATCATTTTGGATAATAATGAAAATATGGTATTTTCCAAAATTTCGTTTCTTTTCAACGCTGCACACTCGAACCCCATATTTTTTACTAATTTTTTTATTCGCGGAATTCATTATTACCGGGAGATCGTTTGGGTTTGACGCGGTTGGTGGCAATTGTTCGCGACGTATGTACAGCGTATAACAAGGGTATCACTTCGCCAGTTGGATTACCCTTGAATCCGTAACTGTTGCCCACATCTCCGATAATTGTTGATCGAAACGTGGCACGATACGACCTTCACGGGGCGAACTTTAGATATGCATCCTGCCCCGCACTCGAACAAAAGACTACGGAAAATTGTGAAAGGTCGGAAATACAAACGAATGATCTTTTAAAAATACGTTCGTTTTTAATTTTACTGTTCAACACTGATGGAGTATACAAGTGTTCACTGAAAGCTTCATTATGAGATGACGTTGAAGTTTGCATCTTCGGGATGTAACAAAATTCAGTTTTTGTCCAAATTTCCATTGAAAAATTTGATTATTGCGAACGATAATTTGGCCATATATAATTTTCAATTATATATAACCCAAACAAACGAGATTTTTTAATTTCTCATTTGTATTAATATCGAAATTTATTTCACTCAAGAATTGTTTAATAAAGAATGCAACGTACTTTTAGTTAATTAATTAATCAAAAAGATTAATCACATTTTTTATGAATTTATTAATTTAAAAAATGCATCGATTTTTTTGATCGAATAATTAGTCAAAAAAATTAATCGACTTTTTCTTAATATCGAAAATCATATTTCGTTTGTTTTTATTACACGTAGGATCCTAAAAAATGGCTGGGTGAGTTTCTTAGGTTCAGCTAAATGATAGAAAGATTATTTTCGTTGTATTTCAACGATGCAAAACGTTATAACTCCAAACTCATTATTAACCCATTTGCATCAGAGCGCGAATTATTCAGTTGAAAATCACGGATTATTCCGCGCTTTGATGCAAATGGGTTAATCTGGTTGAAGTTTGCATCGTTGGGAGGCAACGACATTTTTTTACATTTTGGAAAATTTGTTCAATTATTATTGTCAAAATCTTAAAATCCGTTATTGTTATTTTCGTAGCATGAATTCTCCAGAGGAAATTTGGAAAATAAGAAATCATTCGTATTCGTTGAAATTCATCGATTCAAACGTCAACGTCGCATCGTCCACCTAGACACGATAGCCTTACAGATAATTCGCGATTCAAAAATCACATGTAAATTACGCACCAGAGCTTCTTTTTATCGTAATTTCTTCAAAATTTGGTGAAGATTGTTTTCCAGAATGACTTCAAGCCTAGTTTGGAAACGAGAATTTATTGCAGCTTCTGAAAAATAATTCGGTGGATGTATTTTTTTAGTTGCTTTTGTAAAGAAAAAAACAAAACTAGTTTTTTTGAAAACCGTGTTTTCGACTATTGTACACCATTTTATTTAGAAACATTAAAAAGATGAAACGTCTTTATCTCAACATAATAAGAATCGATATCGATAAAAAAAACGCCGGATTTTTAAAATAGAAAGTTGAACCCGAAGTATCCGATTCACGTGCAATCACTTAATACCATAAATGCCGCTTTTTCTACACTCTGATGCACTCTAATTGTCTACCTTTCGATGGTCTTAAAGTTTCCATCGTTGGAATGCAACGGAATTTTGTTGTTTATTTTTTTTATCTATATTTTACAAAATATTAATTTGTATATTGAAATTTTTATTGATTCAGATCTGCGAATGAGCTAAGAAATTAATTAAAAATGTTGATAAAATTTTTAAATGATTTTCGTTGCTGTCCAACGATGCCAAACCCAATCTCTTTCGTGCTTATCCCGTACACACTCTTCTCGTTGAATTTTTTTTATTCCTATCTATTTTTATCTGCCTTTTATCTTTCACTTAAGTATTTCACGTTTTTTCTTAACTCAATAATCACTCGACGTTATATAATAATAATTATTATTGTAACAATAATAATGATAATAAAAATAAGAATAAGAATAATAATAAGGCTGATTAAAAGTAATGAACGCAAACAGCACGAGCCGAAACCACTGACCGTACTTGCGTACCAAACATAACGTATCACGGCGAGTTCAATAACGTGGTCGAGCCCGAATTGTAGATGAAACATTAAAACGAGCACAAGAAGGGCTCTCTCCGGCACCAGCGTTTGTACATATATATTTATACGTCTGCTTGTTGCTTCATCGAACATCTCGTATTTTTACGAGGATTTTCGCCGCGATAAAAAAATTGTTTAAATCGGATGAGAGAATTTTTAATAATTTCCAATGTTATTTTTTTTTTTTTCGTTAATAATTTCAGACTGGATACCCAAAATGTGTTCGTGCATCGAGAGTCGGGCGAACGTCTCGGCCAATTCACGGTACCAGCGACTCGCATCCGCTCCGACGCTTTTCCAGTACAGCGCGACAGTACAAACCTCACACGACCCTGCCGAAGATCCTGTTGATAGTGAAAGACAGGTAAAACAACAAAAAAAGATTAAAATTTGTTTAAAAACAGTAATTTTTAATCAGTTCCAAGCTTGCAACTTTCTTTGTTTTTCTTTTGTACAATTAATCGATTTGCAATAACGGATGAAAATATTAATCGAAAATACTGATGAATATTTTCGTTGTTGAAAGGCGGAATTGACTTTCTACTTCGGCGATAACACGTGCAAAACGCTCACCGTTGAGAAAAATCTGCGGATCGTCGATCTCTGCGAGCTTCTCAAAGTAAACAAAAACAGTATTGGCAACGCCTGGTCGATCGTGGAAACATGGCCCGAGCTCGGGATCGGTGAGTTTATTTATTTTCCACACGTTCTAACGAAACGCTAGTTCATTAATGCAAAAAGAATGATCCAATTATCAAATTGTTTTTCGGTCTTATAAAAAAGCGAAAATAATTTTTATCGGCAATTATAATTTTTCCTATTTCATTAAAACACATATTTTTGCGAATGAACAAATTATCAAATCGCTGAAAAATTCCCGTCGTTCAATGGGCCAGAAAATACAAAATTGAACATTACAAAAAAATCAATTTGCATAGAATTCGTATTGGAAAACGAAGATTTGTTTCCTTCATTTTTAGCGTTTCGGGTGTGTTTGCCAACATTTGTACCAAAAGGGGAATGTTTTTTAAAAATTCGCTGTTAATGAAAAACCGCGCGTACTTTTTCGCGTCGTGAAACCGACGCCCACGAGCGTTGCGAAAATCTCGTGAAAATCTCATCGATCATAAATACGTTGCCGATAAATAGCTCGTTTCGAATACTTTTACGGCGAGGCATACGATTCATTGAACAGTCGATTATTCCTTGTCTTTCGATAAATTGATAGTTTTTAATCCAACACTCCTGGAATCACATTCATTTCCACTCTTAGCCCAGTCGAAATTATTTTTTTCGAGCGTTCAGGGAAAAAGTTTTTTCAAAAAGCTTTATATAAAAGTTTTTTTGATAAATATAAGGTGAATATATATGGGATTGAGGATGAGACAGACATCGGAGATTCTGCGCGTTGGCCGGTTTTCGAGGCGGGAGACCGGGCAATATAACAAAGCGACAGAAGCGAAGGAGGACGTGAAAAGTTGTCGGATGGGGCATAGGGAGGGGATAGAATCGAAATACGCCCGTTAGAGGGTTAGGGACAGGGGCATCGCCCTCCTTGCGGCCTCCAAACACGTTCCTGTTGTAACCAGTCGTCGCGAAAGAATCCTTTCGCGAAACTCGGGATTCCGCGAAAAAAGGACCGAGGGAAATGTCCGGATGGAGAAAGAGGGCCAATCCGGATTTCGGTGGGAAAAGAAAAATGGACACTGTCGAACAAAAAAAAATCGATCGAGAGAGTCGAGAATGGATCGTGATTGAGGAAAGCAATGCTAAGATGGATATCGATCTATTAACCTTCTTGGAAAAAAAAAATTGAGAAGGAAAAGGATTGACAGTAGAAATCCGTGATGAACTTTTCTTCATTTTTCAAAATCAAGAAAACTTTTTTTATTATTCTGAAAGATAAAAAAATAATTATTTTATTTTGGGGAATAACACAGGAGTTGCCTTTTTTATTTCGAAAAACAACAAAAACGATGAAAATCTTGTTTCCGAAAAGTTCTTTAAAAAAAAATTTTTTTTATCACGCGTTCCATCCTCGAGTTAATTGGCGAGAGATCCGCTTGTTTTTTAATCCGGTGAAACGAGTCCGCGGAGTGTAATGACGAGAATTGCGTGTTGAGCGTGATGAAGCGAGCACGCGACTCAACGAGACCGTCCGACCGGGTATAACGAAATAATTATTTCGTTTAACTATCGTTATTCAATTATCTCAACGATAACCCGTATACCTCGATCATTTAGCCACTAATTACGAATAATAATTCCAATCGCAAAAACCAATTAAAGATCACACGTAAAAGAGACAAACAGCCTCAGAAAATTAAACAAATACGAAAAACGATTAATTGTAGTTAAACTCCCACGTCACAACCTTCGATCTCACAATATACCCATCATACGGGCCATCCGATTTTTTAAAATCAATTTTGCATTTCGTTCCTATTTTCTTTTTTACCCACTATCCCAAGCCCGATTCCCTCCCATCTTCCACCTTATTACCTCGGCACCATCCTTGGCAGTTTTTAAGACTCTTCAATTATTTACAACATCTAGACGTTTAATTGTTGATTTTGGTAGTCGATATAGTTTGACGTCAATTATTTTCTCTGTTATCACTATTATTATCACTACATTCTTTTATCATTATTTTTCTCATTATAAATAATTACTATCTGGTTTTGACAAACCGTTCATCATGAACGCTGCGAGGGTCGATGATTGTTACGTTGCAGCATTCATTCTATTATTATTTTATTTTTTTCAGCTATCATATCTTGTTAATTTCGGTATTTTGTTTTATTTTGTATCATCATATTTTGTCTGGCATACATTATAAGGCATACATATATCTATCTATCCATCTATCTTCCATACTTACAACGTTAGACTTACATCTCCAAGTTGCCAATGTCATCAAGTCCACCCAATCAAACTCGCAGCTCTGCGATGCTCCTGTCATGCTCTTCCCAAAGCCCACATTTACATCCCTTGATTGTCCCTTTCCAACCACGACCCCCCCCCCTCCCCCGCCCTTCGCCTCGCCCTTAATTCCTCCCTCAGCTATTCCAACTTTCGTTGTCCTTCTCCTTCTCCTCCCCTCCGCCTCCTCTGTTTCCCCAATCCTTTATTCGGTCGGTAATGCATATGCATTCGTGTATACACGTATAGACGTATATAGGCCTGTGTGTGCAAAGGATGCCCACGACCTGGGCCAACTCACGAGCTGGTAGGCCGACGTTCCTGCTACGGCGTTGGTGCCGTTGGCGGGTATCGATTCACGCGGCTTGCATTGTGCAAGTATATACAGCGAAGGAGAAGGGGTTGGGGTAGGAAAAGAGGACGGGGGGGGGGGAGGAGAGTAGTGCCCTGCCGCGAGTAGCGCGCGCCAAAAGGGGCGACGAAACGTCGGGCGTCGTAACGCGGGCCCCGCGCGCTCTCTTCGTCTCGTAAAATTCAGGAAGCCGTAAAGAAGCCCAAGCGTCGCTTCAACCAGGCTACGGCTGGGCGGAGCATGGAGAGGGAAAAGGGGTAGTTGTAAAGCGCGGGAAATAAAGGGATGCGTAGAAATTCGTTTTTGTCGAATTTAAATCAATTTTTCATTCGGTTTCATCGACATTTGTGATTTTTTGGTTGAATTATAGGTATTTGTTTATTTAAATTTCATAAATCGTAATTGTACGTTTATTCAAGTTTGACGGAATTGTACTGTTTATTCATTTAAATTTTGCGTAATTATAATTATGGGTTGATTCAAATTGACTAAATTGTAGTTTTTTTTTTATTTATTTACATTAGCCAATTACAAATATTCATTTATTTGCATTTGTTAAATTTTTGTTATTTATTTGTCTTTTTTTTTTTTTTTGCAAATTTACAGAAAATTCGTTTCTTTCTAATTCCGAATCAAAATCATGTTTCATCCTTTGATTTGTTGATTTTTGATACTTCGGTTCAAAAGTCGTTCGGAAAAATAATTGTGATCTGAATATTGATCGAGACAACTTTTTATTTCTTAAAAAATAAACGCTGAGGTCACTGACATCACGATAGGGGTTGTTCACCGCTTTTTTATTTTTCGAAACCAAATTCTCCGGGAATCGAGAACATCTGACTTGATAAACGTTCTTTTTTTTTGCCGGTATGTAAATGTACCGGAATACGTGGTCGAGTCTGGTGTGCCTTGAATAAAATTGTATATCTTAGTTGTCGCGTGTTCTCGCTCTTTATATTCCACAGAGTCGCTTACATAATTGGCGTAACATTTTAATTAGCTCTGGTTCGATATTCGGAGCATATCGTTCGCTTTTTCTTACTTTTTCCCCCCCCCCCCCCCCCACCGCTCGTCTGAAACGAGCAATTTTTTACCAGAATTACGCACGCTATCAACCATTGTCACTAATTTTTTTTTTATCAGCCGGAAAGGCGCAGTATCGCTTATTCCTTTATCCTTCGACATTCATTAGTTATATTTGTACACCACGAAGTCGTTAAAAATTCAATTTTTTCAAAAGGGGTACTGGAGCTTCTTGAGCTGCCTGTTTCTTTTTGCAATTTTTCTTTACTTTCGTAAACGTATCTAATTCTAATTAGGAAAGGAGGTCAAAGATACTAACGTATTTTTCCGCTTCTTTATTAATTATTAATATCGCAAATCATATATGACGGAATTGTCGTAATTGCTTGAATGAAAATCTAAAAAATAAATTTGTTACGTATTTTTCAAATCTGGCCCGACGTGTTTTTAAACAGAAATTTTCTCCTTTCTCCTTATAAAAAAACTAAATAAAATTAATAAAAAATTACTTAAATAAACTAAATTAAATAAAAAAAATTAAATTGAACTAAGAAAATCTATTAAACAACTTTATTAAAATTAAAAAAATATTAACAAATGAAATTAAACTAAAGAGGCTTAAAAAAGGTAAATTAAACTAAAAAAAAATGTTTTTATCCATTTGTAACGTTTATTCTCGATTAACTTGAGTCTGCACGTTCTCGATTAATTTTCTCGGATTTATCTCGACTTTTAAGAATTTAGTTCTATCGATCCACACGCTTAGAATGTCCACCAAAAATCGCCTGATTGGTTAATAAAATTAATAAGCACGAATTCCTTGATGAGTTTATCGATTTTTCCATTCTCATTATTTTTCAGAGCGTACTCTCGAAGATCACGAGGACATACTTGCGACGCATCGCGAAATGGAAAAATTTGCCTCCCATCACGACCGAAAATTTTACTTTCTCGAAGATTTCATCAAATACGAAGTCTTCGTCAATCCGAAAGTGAGTATCAATGATTGAAGAGATAAAAATAAGCGTGCACAAAACGAATTTCACTGTTACCGCACGTCGATAAAAGAAAAATATTTTTGCCTCGGGAGTGACGGTCGGTAAAGAAGATATTTATTTTTCCTGCAGAGCATACATACGGTCGGTAACGTCCTTCCACTTTTCGCCGAGTGATAAAGTATAAAGACTTTCGATATCGACCTGTCCGTTTTCGCGTCAGCTGGTAATGCAGATGTTTCCTTTACCGCACGATCTTGATGGACGACTCTCTTTTCGATTTTTACGAGAGAGGGCACTGCCTTTCTCTTCCTTACCGCGAAATATGTATCCCGAGAAATACTTAATTTCACTGAAGCCAAACGATTAGAAAAAATCACATTCTAATATAAATTACGTCAAATACGATCAGATTTTCGATTCGTTTTTCGCCTATGCTTTGAAATTGAAAAATGAATTCCAAAAAAAACTGTTGAGGAAATTCCATAAATTTGGTCAAGCCCAAATGGGTTTCGGAAGGTCCACGTGCTTGCGACAAAATCCCTAATTCTATTCGTGATCGCGAAGAAGCTAAAGAATGCTCACGACTGGAGCAACCGGCGATCATTTTAAGAGTTCAAGTTACCAGGACTTATAACCGTAGTGAACCCTTGCACAGTGTAGAAACTAAGGTAAAGAGGAAACCGAAGTTTCTCCGATATACCCGAGGGACTGGATTGAAGTTAACGAGAAAAATTGCATATTCCTCGTCAGTCCCGTCATCCACTCATTCCGACCGAATGACTATCGATTATTTCGGTCTTGATTCTTATTCAATTTCGTGCTGCATCTCGAGGGCAGAGAGAGAGAGAGACAGAGATTCGCGTTATTCGGAAAGAGGAAGTTAATTAATCTTTCGTAATCCCTCAATATCTTCGTTAACCGGACCGCAAGCTTCGAGCAAACTTTTACGAAACCCTTGCCCCCCTCCCGCCTCTTCTTCCCTCTTTCATTCGCGCTTGGCTTAATATCGATAAAAATTATTACGGCTTATCTCGGGGCAAAATTCAACTGGCAATTAGTGAAATAATGCAATTAAGTTCGCCCCTCTATCGGGCGGAGCGGCGGCTGGGGCCGGGGGGGGGGGGGGGGGTTTTTCAGCTTGTTTTTTGCTTTTCGCGAGCGCGAGCTGCATCGTTCCGTGATGGGTGCACGCTTTGTTCCGGGGTTTTACCCTCCTGCTCCATTGTCATCGCGCATTCCCTCCTTCGCCGAGTCTCAGGACAAAACTCCGCGGTATTCTTCCACCGACCTCACCCTCGTGCCTCTGCAACGCGCGTTGCTAGGAGGTATTTTTTTCCTTTTCGTTTTGTCTTTTTCCCTCTCTCCTCCGCCTCGTCCTCTTTTTTTTTAATTTCCGTAATTGTCCCGAGAACCTTCCCCTTGTCGTTGACGTTTCTTATTATTTTCCGTTTTTTTTTTTTGCTGTTGTTGGTTTTTGTTTTTTCGTTTTTTATTCGTTTTTTTCTTCTTTTGCGCCTCTTTCATTCTCGCTCGAAGCAACGAGGATTTCCAGAAGGTTTTTTCATTCCATGCTCGCCAGATTGCGCGGACGCCCCTACGAAAATTTCCTAGACTCCTACGTTTCTTTATCATTCTCTCCTTCTCCCCCTCCCCCCAGGCGAACGACTCTCCTTCTCTCTTTTGCATCCCCTGGATCCTTGAATTATCGCTTTTTCTGTACGAGCCACGGAATTGTCATCCGGCTCTTCCTCGTACAACTCCCACGGAAACCAAACGCGAACTTCCATCCGATGATTCATATCCAGCGGGCATCCCGCGAATACCCGTACGACCAACATTGTCTCGGATTCTGTTGTCGGTGGACCTGTAAAAAGAGAAAAAAGGAAACACCGTGTAATCAAGAATGCACGGGATCGGAGTTATATCGAAGGAGAAAGTTGATACTTTTGATTAAAGTTGATTCGTATCATTTTTCCTGCACGAAATCATGCTTTATGACGTTTACCAGCTTTTGTTTAGTTAAGCTGACACAAAAAGTGAAATTAAACGACATCTTGGAAAAATATTCTTAATAATATATTTGCTGAAAAATGTGAAAAAGTTTTGAAAATCGATAAAGGATCACATGATGCAATCTTTCAACAATAATGATTTTTCTTAAATTATCTTTCGATTTTTTAAAAATAAAATACAATAAAATTTCATAAAAATTGAATGTTTTAAATTAAACTAAATAAAAATTTAACTTCAAAACCTGAGATAAGGAAATTCGATTTCAATTTCCTCTAAATTAATTTTCCTTTATATTTGCTTTCATTAAAATTTTCCTAAATTTTTGTCAGTAGAATCGCACCACGAAAATCATGCGGACAATTGTTGACAGATTTATTGACCGATGTCAATCCGCAAACAATAAGTTTTCATAATAAAAAAGATAAAAAATCGAAACGACTTGTCCCACGTTTCAACGACGCTTCAACTCCATTGATTTTCACATGATCGATGCTTACGATCGGAAAACCGAAATACGAAAGTTCACTAGTAATCTAAATCAGTTTTCCGCTGAACAAAAATGAAACGCTTATATATTTTTTTGTGTGATTGATTAGTATTATTACGTAAGTAATACTTGGGCAATTTCACGATGTAATTCACGGGCTACCGTATCTCGATCTTCCCGACGTTCATTTGTATACGTCAAACGATTCACGAGAGCATCTTCTTTCTTCTTTTTTTTCCTTTCGTTACCGCTTGGGCCCTCGAATGAAATTTCATACGAGATTACACGGTTGATCATGCCAATTTCCTTCCAAGCCCACAATGATAATAAATAACACGCTCCTTGGGCTTTCTCACTCGCGTGCTCCTCCAAACTGATGCTTATTCCTTTATTCGCCTTTTAATATCATTTTTTCCTTTAATCGTCCTTCCGTTTTGTTATTTTTTTTTATCATTTCGTAAAAGACATAAATTAGTGTTACGAGAGGGATACGCGAGTCGCGTAATGCCCCCCTTTTGCCCATTAAAATCCGATTAAGTTTCTCGCACCTGTCGTGATCGAGATGGAGAATAATTTTTTATGCACTTTCGCGAAGCTTCGCCCACTTTTTTTTCTTTGTACTTTTCGACCTCCGTCTATAATCAAGTTCACAGCCGTGCCCAACAAAATTTCATGCTATTAAAACACCATCAGGATCCATTTTCTGTTCCGGAAAAATACCCTAGACCCAGGGAAAATACTAAGGGAAGCGAGGCGTGATCGAACCTCGATACCAACCCACTTGTGCTACCTTGTCCTTTCGCCTCGACGTTCCGACATGAATTATTCCGTCCCTCCAATTTTGAATCGTCTCCCAGGAGCTTCATTGTTCTACGGATTTTTCAGCAATTTTTCCCCCGCGATATGGTCGCGTTCCCCAATGACGAGGACCGAGGACCAATCGGGGATCCTGAAGATGCGCTGAGGGTGAGCAAAATTATTTCGTATTTGTCACTTCTTTTCGTATTTTTATTTCGATTTCAAAGCAATTTTTTTTTCGATTCAATAAATATAAAAAAGTTCCTAAAATTGTTAAAAAATTTGGGGAATTATAGATCTTGGTAGGATTATTATATATAAATTGTTTTTTTAATTTTTCAGTAATTTTTTTAACGGAGTTGAAGATGTTTAGTATTGTTTATTATTGTCCAAAATGGTATATTGATGTAATTATAAAGTTGATTTAAATTGCAAATAAGTGAGTATTTTAATACAAATTTTGCCTGATTTTCGTGGCTCCGAACTGTGAAAAAAGAGTTGTGAAAAAAATAAAAATATTGTATTAACAAGATTTCGTAACTTTATAAAATAGCGAATTATTTATTTCAACGTTGTATGAATCACCAACCTCAATATCTACTGAGTTTATATATTATTATATATTAATACATATAAAGTTTCCCTATGCCTTGTATAAATAATAAAATTTAAACGATATATTATTCTAAATAATAATCAATTAATTAATATATTATAAATTCATTATAAATTTCTTATAAATAATGTAAAGTTCATACATTCTTATTTATAAAACGCGTTGGACAATACAATATTAAAAACTCAATATTATTAAAGTCAATCCCCAACCCCCAAATTTACGGATGACTTTTCGTCGTGGCACCCTGTATATTGAATTGTTGGCTAATTATTGATAATAATACCACTTTCTGCAACTATCACTTAAAAAAAGATTGAGAAATACCTATTTTTGTCGGCCAATTAATTATTATTATTATTATTCAAATTCAATTATTATTATTCAAATAAAATAACATATATGAATTGGTCAACTTTAGTTTCGTACTAATTTACATGTGTTTTTCATGTTCTAATAAAAAAAAACAATTTTCCTCATTGTTAACCCAAAACATGAATTTTCAACGAAAGTTTCGTTAACATGGCCCACATCGCTTAATCTTTCTAACGAAAATAAGGTATAGATCGTCGCATGATGAAAAGTGCGTTATCTATTCGCAGCGTTACCTGACACGCGACAATACCGAGTGTCCGGAAGTGTGCAGCCTCATTTGGATAAGACACGAAGGTTCGACCGGTTGGAAAAAGCTGCACATGCTGCTGCAGGGTCGAAAGCTCTACACGACGAGAAAGGTGAGTTTTTTTATACCCCGACTGAAACGTGTCCCCAGAAAAATGACAATTCTTACTTAACTGAAATGTAGTTTATTATTATTTGCTTTTATCGTTTGTCTCGTGATTGGAAGACCTTCGTTCTTTACATCTGAAATCAGCGGAATTGGAGTTAGCTCGGAGCTGAAGACTGCGAGTTATTTGAAAAAAAAAAAGGCGCAACGAAATGCAACGAACATTCGTTTTTTTTGTTTTTTTTTTTCTATTCATTATTGTACGAAATTAATTTTTGTAGATTTAGTCCGTAGATGGCTAAATTAATATTTCGAAAAGATATGAAAAATGTTTACTCTTTCAATGAGACAAATAAAACAAATAAGATATTGAAAAATTGGATAATGAGAGATCATTGGAAAAAAGAATTGGGAAATTGGAATAAAAAATAATGCAAGTAGATGAATAATAAATAAATAATAAATAATAAACAAATAAATAATCGCAAATAAATTCGAAAAAAAGTAATTGTCGTTGCGTTCCAACAAAACTTCAGCGTCATCGAAGAGCGTTGGCTCGATTTTTATTTCTCGTGCGAAATTTCACCACAATTCCTTGAAAGACACAAGAAGCTGTAGCTCAAAGATTTGACGGGACTAAATTGCCAGGAAAAAAAAATGAAAAGAACAGGAACGAAGTGGAAATATCTCGACGTTTGTCAGACGAGAGTTTCCCCATTCCTATCTCTCTCTCCTTTTCTCTTGGTTTTTTTTTTCGCGCACCGCAGCCTCGGATGAGTGGGCCCTCAAGATGATTCGGTCGAGCCGCGTGTCTTCGCGTTTAAAGCGACGAGGAAGAAACGCGAGGACATTTTATGCGTTGCGAAGGTGAGCGTTAGTTGTAAATTGGAGTTTGCGAGAACCGGTTACCTCTTTTTTTGTCGTGTGTGTGGGCGCGCGCACGCTGGTGTGTGTATGACCCCAGCGGTTCAATTATCTGACCAGCAGTAGCGTGCAAGTCCGTTGTGGCTTTTGCCCCAAGTCCTTCTTTCTCTCTCACTCCCTCATTTCTCACCGTTTCGTCGTGTTTGCCCATTGCAAATCATCCTTTCTCTCCTTCAAACGCACGTCCCGACGGTTTGAACTTGCCCTACCCCGAGTTATCCGGTAACCACAAACTCCAAACTAACGATCAATCACCGTTTTCATAACCCAACGTGAAGCTTAATTTGTATATACTGGCAAGGGCGAAGGAGGGAGAAAAGCGGAGAGAGAGAGAGAGAGAGAGAATGGGGACGTCGAGAGAGAGGAGACTAAAGCAGGATAAAAGTCATATTTTCATTACCAGCGAGCTGAAAACGCAAATCTCTCTTCGTTGGAAAATCGCCAATCTCGAAAATGCACCTTTTTTTTTACTTGTTTCGGATTGTTCTATGAGTTATCGATGTATTTGGATTATTGTAATTTTTGTGGTAATTAGTCAATTGCTTTCAATTACGTTCAATTGTTCGAGTTCATTTCTTTTTTCATATCACTTTGATCGAGAAATCAGTCTTTTTGTTTGTTAATATAATATATATGTATATCGATAGCTTATCCTTTTCTGTAATCGTTAATCAAAATCTTTGTTTCAATGAGAACTTAATGACTAATTACGAGACCTAATTACGATCTAACGAGGCGAGAAAGTTTTGCCCTGAAACTCCTAGTTTCATGTTACCTTTCGTCAGAACGTTTTTCGTTCTCGTTACAAATCTAACCTCCCTTTTTTCACGATCGAAAAAAGTGTTCTTTTCTTGGATTCTTTGCGCTCATTTTTCATCTCTACGAAAATGTAGGTGTGTGGAATTTGTTCTACCATTTAAATTATTCACTTTTTCTCGAATGTCATTGGCGTGGGTGTTTTTTTTTTTAGTCGAACGAACGATCGAAGGGATCGTACGTGACGAACGATTTCTCTGATGATAAAGCAGTGACGAAACCAGAGCCTCCCTCGATACGCGCAGTAATCACTGAATCCCTTGAATTCTTTGGTTGAACGTGGAACTGTCGTCGTACATGTACGCAGCCACGGCGCAGTCAGACGTCACACGCGATTTCTGCGGTCACCCCTCTATCGATTTCGCGGGCCGTTCTCCTTTATTTTTCATTCCCTTCTCTCTTTCTCGCTTTGCTTTTTAAATTATTCAAGAGGCGAGCAAACTCTACGTGCCGCGTTCTCGACCCACACGTGAATATCATACGAAACCACGAGATTACTCTTCAGCATGGGCGAGCGCGTTTCGATAATGAAAAAAATCGTGCGAATTAGAAACTCGCACACGGTTTCCACCTCGCTTTATTTCGTTCGCGAAGTTTCCTCTGTGCTCGAGACGGGCTTTTCTTTTTCTTTTTTACTTCTGTGGTGGCTTCCGCATGGGGTAACCTACGTGTAACGATTTCCTTTCCAAGTCATTTTTTCGTTATCTTTACCACGGTTAAAAAATTCTTTCACATTTTAAACGTTTGATACCACCGAGTTTTCTATAATTTCTAGAAACTAAAAAAACGAAGTTATGGAAGATGGGAGTTTATAGAAATACGAAAAAGAAACTAGAAATTGTAAATACTAGGAATATATTGAAACTAAAAAAAATTATAGAAACTAAAAACAAGAAGATTATAAAAACTAAATCTGTATAAAACCTAAAAACGAAAAATGTGTAGAAACTGAAAATAATTTGATGCAGACGTTTGTACCACTGAGATGAACAACAATTTTTTTTAATTTTATAATTTTTCTTTGGCAGATTTGATCGACAAAAATAAAGCATTTTTTTTTCAAAATGCGCTCCTCGAGTGCAGAGATTTAATGAGTAGTATTTCACTACATTTACTTACCTATTTTTTATCAATGTCAAAAGCTGTAACGAAACGATAATATATTTTCCAAAAATTCCGATAAATATTCAGAGTTGTTACTATTATTTTCGAGACTCGATTGTCTTCCATATAAATCCACAATTGTTCGTTGTTTCAATATATTTGAAAGAGCAAGTTCATGAAAATTGATAGATCGTCGAGCACAGAATTGTTACGATGTAGTCAGGAAAACAACAGGACAGGGGTGACCGTTTTTTTTTGTTCTTAATTATGGTAAAACGACGGTAAGTGTGCCAACCGCCGATAGGATACCAGAGTTGCACGGCGTTGCAGCGTTCCAAGAGTGAAAGAGGAATGAAGTGTTGGTAATCGAAGAAGCGTCGGAGAGAAAATCCAGGGGCGCCGTGACGCTTTCGCGCGTCGTTCTCTTCCGCAACGTTGTCAAAGTGTCAAGCTACGCTGTACGGGTAAAGCAAATAACTGAAATATAAATTCAATTTATTATTCCCGCTGTTGCTCCGCCCGTCAATTACGAAATCCCTATTGCGTTTTTTTGCCACTTTCCAAGGCTCGAGATCGAAGATTCTTTATACGAGATATCCTCCTAGTTGCAAAAACTCGCATTGTCAAACGGTGTCGCATTGCAGGCTGAATTCACGCACATCTTACACACGTTTTCTTATCGCGCTGAATTTCAAAGAGAAGGCAGAACTCAAGCACATCTCACGAAATATGATAAAAAAGGTGGTTGGAGGTGTCATCTTGAAAGTTCGTGTCGTATCGTGACGTCGAAAGATTCCGTCGCGTAGTACCCCCCCGTCAATTTCCTTTTTTATTCGTTCAAGCTCCCCGAAGTTTCTTTCGGTCAATTAATATCTCAGTGTTGCGTTTGCGCGGCGAGTAGAGGGATGGGGATGGGGGTGTCCAGCGTTCTATTAGCCCGGAGTCGTGGCATTGTTTCAGGACGAGGTTTGTCCTGCGAGCTTTGAATTTATCGTAGTATTGCTCACCGGAGCATGCGTCGGAGTCCTTAATCACCGTGAACGTGGCAATAAACCCCCTATACCTTTGCCCCCTTCCCCGCGGGGCCGTTCGGCTCGTACCGCGCTGCGACCCTTCCAATCCGGCAGTACCACCCCTTTCTGGCAATTCCGTTGCACTATATTCTATGTGCACTTCTCCCCGGTCTATAGATGTTGTATACGTAGGCAATGGAGCACCCACCTTCTGTTGTATCAACGGATATACTCGATGTACGCCCGCGTATAAACATATATAATGATCGTTCGGAGTAGCAAGGGCGTATCTTCGATCTATCAGCCCTGGAAGATCCCTCAAGATACGACTCTCGACAACATTTTTCCCAGTCTCTGTTTACGTCGTTTACTCTGGCTTTCCATGTGTATATATGGGACAAGAAACACAACGGTCTGGTGCTCCGCGCTGCTCGAAACTATCCACGATTTACAGCCAATCGGTTACCTGATGCTCTCTCGTGTTCGCCCTTTCTCAATCTCCCTCGCACGACTTATGTACCTGCGATTGTTTCGTCCCACCCATCCCAACGAATCCTACCTGGAAGCTCCTTTCTCCCCCTCCCTCCATTCCTCTTTCCCCTTCTCTATTTGCTACATCCGCGAGATTTCTCCGAGAAAAGAGCGAGGCGAGCATTGGGGTAGTGAATTTAAAGCGTAAACAGCGATGCAATTTAGCGATAGAAACGAGCCGGCTAAAGGACCTAAGATGAATCGTTTGGGTTCGGCGGTTTAAAACCTACGCTCGTAGCTTTGCTCCAACAGTCCGTAATTTTACGCTACTTCGAACGGTAATTTAACCTGGCTGCTTTTTTCTTTGTTGGACGAACTTACTTACGCGATCCCACGCAGTGACTGCGTGGCCCGGAATACTCTGATCGATACGATCATTTTTATGCCAGACTTGCCCGGTGATAAACATGCCAAAGTGCGTGTTAAAAACCGGATATATTTTCTGTTACAAGTTTTCTTTTACATTAATGGAGCTCGAAATGTTACAACCATAGAGAATTTCCTAAGGATTTTTTTTAGGGCAGTAGAATTGCCTGGGGAATTCTTTTACATCAGTAAAATTTGCTATTGAGTTTTTTAGGGAAGTACAGCTTCCTAGGGTGTTTCTTTAAACCCATAACATTTTCTAGGGCTTTCTTTGAAATCAGTAGAATTTCCTTGAAACAAAAAACCTGTAAAATTAACAAACTTGTTTGTTTGGATTTGGAGATTCGTCGGTTGGTCCTGAAATTCATATGTGACTCGATATGCAAGCACGGTCTATTTTCTTCTGTAAATGAATTCTCTTCGACTCGCGTTCTCATATTTTCTCTCTTGCTCGTCGGCTCTCTTGCGTAATTTTGCAAAGCCGCTGTACCTCAGCGTTATTATCGAATACTTGAATATTAGCTTTTCCCATGCACTCGCCAAAGCCTTGTATTTTCCCCTTTCCGGTGCGCTTCCACGCGCCTCCCAAATTAAATGGAAAATGCCAATATAATTACATTCCTATCGTGTTCACAAACACTGAGAAATGCACGCTCGGAAGCTCGTGCCTGGATGCCATCGATGTTCTCGGTTTTAGGTATTTTTTTCAAATTGAAATTCAAATCAAAATATACATCGCATAATTCTCTGTTATTTATTGCGAATTCGCTGTCGAGAAAAAAATTTACGTGATTCCAGGGAAATAGCGGAGACAGAATGAAACGTGGGACGGATGGGTATTTATAGTTAGGAAAGTGGTTTGGATCATACAAGCACTATCGATCAATATTGAAGGGCAAGAAGACGATGCTACGACGAGGATACTTTCAAACGAAACGATATATCAGGTTTACCGGAAAGTTCCATCCATTTTTGGAATTAAACAAAACAACAATTTGTTCTTACCGTCAATAAAATTTATTAAAAAAATATAATTGCCATTATTATTAATGACTTCTCGCCAGCGTGAGGGCAATTTGTATATCCCATTTGTAAAAAAATGTTTCATTTTTGTATGCGAAAAATTCAAGCAGTGCTCGTTTGACGTTTTCTTAATTATTTAATTTTTTGCCCTTCAAAAAATTTTGTACGAACAAAAAGAAGCGACAGCCAGGCGGTGCTAAGTCCAGGGAATACGGTGGATGTGACAGAATTTCCCAGCCTAGTTCTATCATTTTTTGACAACTCCCAGAAGCAGCACGTGGCCTGGCATTATCGCGATTCAGTACGATGTCTTCATTTTTATTTTTTAATCAATTTTATTTTAATTAACTTGCTACGGTTAATATGGATACATCAAGCGATAAAAATAGAGTGCCGAACACGCGCCAAATAAACATGCGCTTACGTGTCGAGAATTGTTGTCATAGAAACGGACAGAACTTTCTGTTAGACCTAATATACGAATCAGACAACTACAACTTTTTTTGTTCGACCAATGTGCACTTGAATATCAGAACATTCCATTACGTTTGAACTTTTGAGGTTTCCACCGCAGTGGAAACATTTTCCGTTATCATTCGTAAATAGGGTATACAGACAACGTTGATGCTTAAGGATGTTAATGCGAAGGACTTATTGATTGAAACTTTGAAATTCTTCGGTACACAATAACTATATTTTTTTTTATAGAATCCGTCGTCTTGCAGGCGCTGTATCAGCACTTCCTCTTTTTCTAGGTGATTTTCATTTTTCACAAAAACCCAACGAAGCAAGGGAAATGGAAAAGCTCTTTAAGTGTCATGGGACTTGATTTATTCGCTCCCTTCGTTCACAAAACGCGCATCATTCATGCTGACAAGTAAAGGATCACGCTAGGGTCAGTTTTTGGTCGAAAAAGGGTCGGTAGACGTTGAAAGGAGGATGACGTTCGACGATAACGGTTGCCTCTATCGTGGCTGATGGTGGTCCGCCCTCTCCTCAATGAGGGAAGCGTTGGACTGTTCCAGATTCGGTGATTCTCTCTCCCTCCTCTCTCTTTCCTCTTTCACTCTCTCTCTCTCTCTCTCTCTCTCTCTCTATCGTTGTCTGTCCCTTGATGCGCCTCCATATTTCTCTTTCACTCTTGTGTAGTAATTAATAGTCAGATGACGCGCGAAAACATCCCATTACAGGGAACTCGCCCGCCATAACATCGTTAACCCTTGACGAGGGGTTTTCTTTTTCTCTCCCGTTCACCCCCTTCCTCACCTTGTCTGTTACTTCGGGGTTGTAAAGGTAGGCATGGTGTGGGCGTCATATCGCTTGCCAGGAACATTAACATGTGACTGGCACAAAAACGATTCGATCAAGGACGCAAACAGCGGAAGAGAGAGAGAGAGAGAGAGAGAGACCAAATGTGAGGCAAAAAACATACAAAATGGAAGACTTGCAACAATTCCGAAACAGTTTACCCTAGACCGTACTTTCATCATATCATCCAGGAAATAAAAAGGATTCAACTAAATCATTAACACTTTGTGGTAGGCAGATTTAAATCAATTTAATTTAATTTTTTTGGATAATCGTACATTGTTATCTCGTAATTCGACCGAAACAGTTGAATCACCAGGTAATTCGTTAACTTTCGTTAATCGATCATTGATTTTGTTATCAATTAATTAATTTACTATAACAATAGGTGGCCTTATGATTTTGGCCACTTTGCCTCCATTATTTTTCACCATCCCCCGCAAAACATGAAGTGCCTCAAAATAGCTCTTGCGGAGTATAGGTACAAAGTTTTTCCTAGAGTTTATCGAACCTCTGGTAGCACACTTGAGTGATCCACAAGTATATAACGTTTCCTAATGACCGTCTCAGGCTAACGCGAATTTGAGCTACAAAATATTGACTAAATATTGTCGAACATGCTTATTAGCAAGCAAGAACGTTGATTACGTGTTGGTACTCTGCTTAAAACACAAAGAAAATCTTGTTTTTGTTAAAAATGTTAGTTTCGGTCTGGTTACCGAAGGGTAGTTCGAAAACGATGATTCAAGCTGTAAAAAAATGGTTGTTTTTGTTGTTCCCTGACACGCGTCCGTACATCAAAGTGGCCGGTTACTCGATCTTTCCATCCGGATTTTACACTCGACTTTTTCGCTTTCCCTCTCTTTTCAATGTTTTTTTCGGGAATACTACAAGGTGTGAAAAACATGGGGCGCGCGCAAGAGAGAGAGAGAGAGCGCGAGGGAGAATAGGGCGAGGGCAAGAGAATGCGAATATGCGCAATCGATCTTGCGAGAACGAGCCGGTCGCGATACACTTTATACACGTACAAGTGGATGCGAGGGAAAGAAACGTAGAAAGTCGTGAGAGGTGGAGGTTTTGGCGTCCACCGGGGGATGGGTTTTGACTGCAGGAAACGGTGGGCGAGCATGCAGCTCGGCAGTATTTCAATCCTGTGTGGCCGCAAATGCTCTCTCTCTCACTCACGACCCCCTCCCCCCTCTTCCTCTCTCCACTTTCCTCCCTACCGCCCTCTTTTCCTTTCTAGCTTATATGTATGAGCAACACAAGTAGAACGTTGAAATATATCGCCCGTTCGCGGAATGACGCTTTATTGCTGCAGCGATAACTCCACGTCTTCGTGCGTTGCTCCGTGAACGTTGTCGAGGAGATTCCTAGCGCACGGAGCAACGCGATATGCTCGCACTTCTCTTTTCCCGTATATATAAACGTCCAGGGACCCGCGAGTACGTCGCGTGATTGCAGTCAAGGAGCTTGAATGTATCCTTAATCGCGAAGGAGCTAAAGACGGAGGGAGGAAGAGAGAGAGAGAGAGAGAGCGATATAATGGGTGGGTAGGTTGGAGCACGGATTTGTCCGACGTCCCTGGGCATTTTCCTCGTTCCGTTTGTACGGAGAAAAAGCCATCATGCAAATTAGGAGCATGTGCGCTGCCCACTCATAATTTCGCTCATTGACAAAGCCGGAGGCGAGGTTTTTTTTTCGTTATCTATCGTTTGCTTGATGAATCGCTGGTTCGTCAACGAAATAACAGGTTCTTGCTTCCATTGGATTGTCGGAGCCAGTGGGATCCATCAGGTTTCAGAATTCAGTAAGCTTCGTTTGATTATGTGATTCCATTTAAGGCGAGGATCCAGATTTATCCATTAGATTCCAGGAGTCAACGTTACCTATCAAAAATAGATTATTCCAGTCTTCAATTTATCCTGCATCGGAACTACATTTGGCACGCAAATTCTTTCACTCTCGACTTCACTGAACTTATCGTTGACTGTAGAAAAGTGACCAACCCGATGGAAAAGCGCAGTGGTTGAGATCTGATAAAATCTACAACTGCCCTTCCTCCGTGCGGTTTTTAACAATCTCCCTAAAAATCGTACCGGGAAATACCTCGAGTTTGAAAAGCGTCATGGATTCTTGAAGAGGTAGAAAGCCTTTTTTGTTCCACATTATATCCTTAACACGTGACACGTACGATCGCGATGTAGTTGATGACGTATACGTGCCACGACTTCGAGAATCTCCGGCAGGTTCTCCTTCTCTCGGTTCGATATCTTCTAGCCTCTTCGCGAGAGGATCCTCGTATTCTCAGAAGTGATCCACGAAGTCGGAGAGACTGATAGAGATCGAGACGCACGAGGGGGAGAGAGAGAGAGAGGAGTCCAGGAAGAGGAGTTTGGTGGGGGAGGGTCTGTAAAGAAGCCAACCGGCGGAGAAGCCTTCCGAGACCATTGGGGGGGCTATCAATGCACGAGTCGAGAGAAAACTTTATCCCTCACGTCTCATCCGTGTTCATCCTTTCCTCTCTGCCACTTCTCGAGTCTCTCGGTCTTGTACACGATTCGCCTATGGATGTCCTCTTTACGCGATCGTCCGAGCGTGAATGCAGACAGTGAAGATCGAGCTCGGGGAAAAAAGGAGATATCCTTTGGACCAGCGGAATCCTTATCTCGCCTCACGTTCACCACGAGATCATCTTTTTCGTTCTCCTTCTTTCGCTTGTTCTCTCTTTCTTCCGCTACTTTTCGTTACCCTCTCTCCCTCTCGCGCTTTACCCCTTTTCCAGCTTTCTCCTTCCTCCTCTCCTTTTCTTTTCCTCTTTTTGTTGCGTTCGCTTCAACTTCTCGTCGATGTTCTTGGCCCGGATCATCGCCCGGTACCCTCCTCTTCGGACGACAAACGACAAGGGCTCCTTCACTCCGAACGAAACGGAGCCTCGATGCAACGTCTCTCGAGCCAAGACAACATCTTGACTCGCTATAAAATCATAAGTTTTGTTTTTTTTTTACGTTTCGTGATGAAACAGTGATTGTAAAAAACGATTATTACGACGATGATTATAATTATGGTGATAATGACTATGCTGACGATGGTTGTGATAACGATAATTACTATAATTATAATAAAATCCAAAAACAAAGCCATTCCTTCGTTCTCGATCTTGATTTTTTATTCAAAAAAATCGCATTAAAAAAAAACCCTTTTGTTTTATCGCTTCATCGCTTCTTCCCGTGCCGACGACGTCACTCCCGTCATCGTTTTTCTCTTCCTCGTTTATGGACCCGTGGTATCCTTGAAAGGTTTTATGAGTTTTACTTATCAGCGAACACGAGGCGAGAAAATCCATCACCTTCCTCTTCTGCCTGCTGCCTACTTTTCTCTCCACTTATACTTTGTTCCCGTGACGAGTTATTTTTATCGTTCCTTGATTTAAAAAAAAAACCGTCAATGCGCAGATCTCATTTTTTTTTTTTGTAAAAGTATTGTCCACTTTTCGTTGCCAGTTTTTGCAGGTTTTGTCTCGTTTTTAGTTCGAATTTCGGATAATTATTTTAATGGAAATTTATCAAAATATCTGGCATCGAAACATCTGGAATTTATCTATCTTTTGGTGAAAAGGTGGGATATGAAACCGTCCGCTGTCCACTTTTATTTTATATCTTCCATGATTTCTAAAGCGACTTTCTGTTATGACGTTGAAGCTTGCGTCGTTGAAACTTGACGAAAATTATTTAGTCTTTCGTAGTCTTTTCATTTTTTTTTAAAGTAAAAAAAATTGGATTTATCGCATTTCGACACATTCCAATCATGAAAGGCACCTAACACATTTTTATGATTTTCATCCAGCGATCTACACTCTAACAAAACACGATTTTTAATATCAAAGAAAATTAAAAATCGAAACGAACATCTCGTTGCATCGCCCCGATGCAAATTTCAGACCCATATTATTACTCGCAAATTCTTGTGCAAAAGGAATCGAAAATTTTGACGATGGACGATTGAAGAGTTCCCGAAAGATCGACGAAACTCTCAGGACTTTGAGCAAACAAGTATGACTGATGATCTCCGAAGGAATTTCACCGAGCGCGAATTACCATTTTTACCCATAGGTCGATGAAGTCGTAAATTCGATGTCCTAAAAACCTGAGAATCCCCGTGCGAAGTGGATTCAGAAAAACAAAGGAATCCAGTAAAAAACCTTAGATGGGATTAGTTTTGTTTACTCTTTGAATTTGGTCGATCCTTTGAAAGAGATACATCAAATTCGACTCGGTTGCGAAGATGGGACGAAAACTTACTTTTTTTTTTTTTTTTGAGAATGAAAACGCCCTCGCGTCTACTAGTCTCGTCTAACTCAGCCCCTTTCCTTCTGTCCGGTTGGTAGTTTCGCGTGTCAATGAATTGATCGATGATCTTTCTGGTGCGCTGGGGAAGCACCGTACCGTGACCAAACAGCTGAAAATGCCGACGGGTTGCGAAGATGGATTCGCAAATTTGCGTTACACCCGAGGTTATGCAATGCAATGTGAATACCTATGTACATCCAGGTACGTACGTACATACGTATAAATGTTGGAGTGTGGATATTTGTAGTTTGGAAAAGTGGATCTTGCGTGCGCGTATTCAAAGCTCGAGAGAACGAGTAGCCACGCTCAACCCCTTCCATCCAAACTACCAACGCAAACAAAGCGTGCAGGGGTGAACTCACGACGAGCGTGTAACACCAACTACTACTAATACTACTACCATCACCTATCGTCTACCCAGAAGAAGTTGACGGAGCTCTTTCCTCTCTTTTCTCCCCTTTCGGGTAAAGGGCTCGTTCAATTTTGCCCAACGCGTGATTCATCACGCTTCGTTCGACAACAATGCGTTTTGAACCTTACGTACACATGTACGAAAAAGGGTAAATCATCGAAACGGTGTGGTCGCGTTGAAGAGCTACGATCATAACGACAATTCCAACTTTCCGATTTAAGATTTTTTGTATAACGTTGATCAATCGTTTACCAGGTGTAGAAGTATAAAACTGGAATTTCCCTGTAGATTGTTTAGGGAAATAGAAAGCAAGCCAGGTCTGAACGATGCGTTGAGTCAGGAATGCCTAGTTACAATCTCTAATAAAAAGAAACTCTCGTCTAATTAGTTTTCGCAATCAAAATTGTTCAAAAAAATGTAATAAATTGGACAAAGTTGATTTTTGTTGGTTTCCAATGATGCAAACTTTAAAACCATAGGCAAGTTTATCAGGGTTTCCATTAATTCTTCGAAAGTTGTTCCAACTTGCTCACCTGTGCCTCATTTCCACGCAGTGTCGCTTCAATTTTTTAATTTGAAGTTTTTCCGTCTTTTTTTTCTGTTTCTTCTTTTTTGCGACCCCTGAAACATCTGATTCTTGCGCGAACTCCTCTCCGTGCGTTGTCCATCGTTTCGATTTCCATTGCACGATGCGCCTCGAAGGCTACACGCTCTCGACTATTTTGTTATTTGCTGTAGCGCGACGTTCCTCCCAGGTAACACTCTCCACAATCTGAGAATTCTCTCGATTATTGCAGTGCGACGTGCCTCACAGGCTACGCTCTCAACTATCCGAGAATTCTCGATTATTGTAGTGCGACGTGGATTGCAGGCTATGTTCTCCAGTATTTTGTTCTTGGCTGCACAGCAACGTCCATCGGAGTTAACATTCTTCACTGTTTTATAGCCTGCTCTGATGACCCCCCATTATATGAGACAATTTTTTATTATTTTAGATCGACTTATTTAACAGATAACACTCCAATCTCTATAAACTGGCTTTATCTTCATACTTGCCAATTTCTTCTACTGACCCACTTTCCTTGATCAATCCAGCTGAAATTAGATCCCCACGAGATACATCGTAAAACATTTTTTATTTTACTTTTGAAGAAAAAAATGTAATTTTTCGAGCACTTTTATATCGCCCGAATCTGTTTTGGTTATTTCGCCTTTTTTCGTTATTTATCCTCGCCATGAATTCTGTGATGAAGAATTAAGATGGTATCGAAAGGATGAAGAAGATCTTCTCGTTATGTGTGTTTACTGCGTTGTGTCTTTTTTCGTTGTTGCGCCGAGCCTTGATAAAAGCAGAATGACTGAAAGTATAGTTCGTTGCTCCTCATGGAATAAGAATTTTTATTTTTTGTAGCTGAACATTTATCAGGAAATCAGCAGGTCCCAATTAGCTTCACTAGAATTGCTATGAAGTTTGCACCGTTGGAACGCAAAGATATTTTTTTTGTTGATTTTTTATTTCGGTATTGCAATTAGTATACGAAAGTTTTATTTTCGTTTTAGCCGCCGAAATTGGCCAAACAAATAAATGTATAATAAAGAATTTATTTTCGTTGCGTTCCAACGAGGTAAATTTCAACCCCAATAATGGGATTGTTCTTTTGATGAATATTAACAAGGGGACTGTCCTCATCATGGTCTGCCTTATCACCTTATCGAAAAGCCATAAAAATGTCGATAACATAACTTTATTAATAAAGTGACAAAACATTCAAAGTTAAGAATTGGAAAATCAAGAATTGAAAATAAGAATAAAAAAGTTTTAAAAAAATTTAAACATAAACCTATAATTGAAAAAAAGTAATAAAAATGATTATTTTTACACTTATTTTCCAATTAAAGATAAAGATTTTAATTCGAGTAAAGATTTATATCTTTACATGCAAGTGCCCTTTTACCTCGCTGGGCTTCTCGTGCCGCAGCACCGCGCAGTCCTCAAATCAAACTTCTATAAATTTTTTTATTAATTTTCTTTTGTTTTTTGACATCATCCATTTTTTTCGCGAAGGTAACGGCGAAACGGAGGAGAAGACAAAAAATTACGCGAACGGAACCGCATCACAGAGGGAGAAAGGAAAGACGGAGAAATGGATTGTGCAGTAGAGAAAGAGCGAGAGAGATGGCGATCGAGAGGGGGAGAGGGGGGAGAAACCAAGAGAACGAAACTCGCGGTGTCTGCTACCGGGAATTGCCTCGGGGCACGCAATTAGCTGGTTAAAGTAAGCGAACCCCACGAGAGGGTACCGTCCGTAGCATAGGATTTCCATGAAGAGGTAGAAACAGAGAGAGAGACAGAGATCGAGAAGGATGGAGACTAGAACTCTTCAACTCTTCCGGCTTTAACCGTAAACCAACTTATAGGATCCTGCATCTACGTGTGTTCGTAATCCGTGTGTTCCGAAAGTCTTGACGTTCACCCAGGCGAATCGGGATGATATGACCGTAGAAGATTCAGGAAATTACCTCGTAATTCGAATTGGTAGCACGTCAAATGCAATATATGAATGTATACGTATATCCACGTTAACGTACGTTTGTGTGAATCTATTTTTTACGTGTACAGATCTCAACTGTACAGACCCTAAATATCTGTACCATTTAGCTGATAAGCGAATCTTATTTCTTTAACCAAAAAATATATGATTTATGGAATTTTTAAAACTCTTCATTATTTATATGAATAAAACTTTTTAAACGCGGTATTAGGCAAATCTCAAAGGTAGCAAAAACTGTAATTTCATTTATTTAAATAAAAATAAATGATTCTCTTAAAAATTAAATTCCAAAAATCATCAATTCTTCGGCTACAAAATTCGAAAATCCCCTTAACGAGTGTTTGACTTCACACAAGATACCGATTTGCTTCAAGTTTCAAGAAGGTTTATGCACACAAATAAAAAAGATTTTCAGAAAAATGAACATTCAAAAAGATCGAAATATTGAAAAAGAAAATTTATTTTGAATTTTGTTAGCAAATCTTTATTATACGATGCTTGGAACGATATTCCCTCGAAGGATGCTTCCACGCGAGGTACAGATTTCCTTAAAGACAAAGCGACAATGCGATGATGACATTTGAGACTAAGCCTAATTACGGCGACACGATATGATACGAGCTTGTGACACGCACTTCTCCCGCGTGCGCGAGACAAAAGTGCGCGGGAACGTTCGTCCGACAATGGAGGGATTATCGGATGGAGGTCCTCCACGTGGCCAATTAGGGAAAAAAATGAGAGCGAGGCTCACGGGTCGTGAGTTGCGTGATCCTACTTGCGCTGTCAGTTCTATCCATCTTCCTTCCTCGTTGTATCCATTTTGCGAGAGCGATAGAGACATCTGCTCTTGGAGCGCTCGGCTGACTCCGGGAGCCCTATCGGCAACCATGAGGGCCCAAACCCGGTGCCCTTTTCCATGGCGACTAGTCGACGGTCAGCCCTTTTATTTGCCAGTCTGTTGTGTTTCTCAGGGTAGCCCGTTTATGCAACAATACGACGAACGATGTTTCATGAATAATAGTATCGTAGACCGAGAAAGGGTGAAGAGAAAAGGGCAGAATGGTTGAAGGGAAAAGGGAGATGACCTCCCGCAGTTCTTCTCGCTATTTCGAGGTCTTTTGCCTCGTGCCTCCAGAAAAATGACGAATAAAATCAGCCTACAGCTGCTGTTTCAGCCCTTTCGCCCAAAGGATTCCCTTTCACCGTCATTCTTTCCCTTACTCGTCCAACGGTAGCCTCGCATGACCACAAACACCCCTATCGTCCGTCAGGCTGGAAACACGTCCAAAATTACCATCGAAACACTTGCGTTTACGTACAATTGTCTTTGTGTCCATTTGTGGTCTTCAGACGTCTCAAAAAGATACATACACACAGACATATAATCTTGTAAATTATAATCATTTGAGGAACGTGAATGTAGCTCTCCATCGTCTTGCTTCAGATTTTCAACCCTTGTACCAATACCTTCCCTTCTTGACCCTGTATCTCGCTTTCCATCTGTCTTTTGGCGCGTTGTGTCGTTCCTAGACCCAACTACGCTTTGAGAAGCCTTTGACTCCGGCCATGGGACACACCGGAGCTACGTTTTGTCCTTCCCTTTGAAATTTACCTTGATACTTCCCGACAAGAGTCGTCTTTGTATATCCAATACAATTACAGCTTTCAGTACGCAGTCTCCTTATTTGTCGATGCTGGTAAAGGGGAAATCTGTCTTTTGATAATATCATCCTTTGCGGATTCTTTATTCGTCTCTGTGGCAATAACGTTTCCTGGCTTTATTGATAATAATGTGCTTTATTTTTGGATCGTACGGCCGCGATTCGAATTTTCAATTTTGGTCGATTTGTCACGTTTCGTTTTTCAAAAATTTGAGGGCGATTGAAAATCGGATTAGGCGCGAAGTCATTGTGATTTTAAAAAGCGAATTATTTACTTATCAATGGTATTTCAAACCCTTTTGAAAATATACAAAAAAAAAACAGATATTTAAGCTCTCCAATATATCCCTCTGTTTTGATGATTCAACCTGATATTTTATTATCAATCTTCTCATTTAAATTCAATTGTATAGAACAATTATAATATATGTAATGATGCAATGATGAATAGATAAGATAAAAATCATGGCAGATAAAGCGATGATAATAGCGAAGAATACATAGATAAAGATAAATGTCGATTGGTTATTAATTCAACATTGCAAGACCATGATCTCTTTCCACCCTCGGAGCTGCATGTTCCACGTCCCATTTTCATTAGTCAACTTATTTTATCATTACTTTTCATCTCTGGCTTGTCTCCAAAAAGTCGCATTAACCTTTAACCCATCCTCATTCGCGATGTCTCCCTTTCATTATTCCGTTTGTTCTATTCATGTGGCTCTCGTCGATTCTGTTTGAACGTGTATAATGTATTCGAACAATCTTTCGAGCATAATCGTTTCGTTTCGCAATTCTTGTAAGAAAGGGTAAGGAAAAAATTGGAGGTGCTTTTCTGTACAATGATTCAACGTTTGCAGCTTCAAACTTTATATTCGCTCGTTCGTGTCTTTGACGACTTAATAGTAAGAGAAAATTGTTGCAAAAGTAAGAGAATACATATTATCGAGTTGAAAATAGGACACTGAATTTGTTCAGATCGAAATTACATTGAATTACATTAGACAATTAAATAAATAGTTATTAACCATTAATATAATTGTCATTGTGTAGCTTGCGTGGTTGGTAATCCATGAAATTTGTTTTTCTTCCTCATTTTCCACATTTACTTTGGTAGACTCGAGCTACAAAAATAATTCAAAAATTTGGATTTCCATTAGGCTAATTATGACAACTCTGCCGTACATAATTTTGCATACATTCATTTTACAAGAATGAAAATAACTGAAACAAGTATATCGTTGCGTTTCAACGATGCAAACTTTCCGAATCCACTTGTTATTGGGTTTGAGAAACGTACAATTTTCGATCTCCCGATTTCTGATTTTGAATTGTTGTTCGTTATCACGAAAAAGGGAAGTGGCTTCTTCCACACTTATCTTTCCTGCAGCATTGAAGATTTTTCTTCCGGCAATTTAAGAAATTTGCACATTATCAAAACGCAATGCTTTTTCGGATCAAAGGATCCGCTTCTCTAGGTTGATGATGAATAGGAGCTGGGAATAGAAAAGGGAAATAAAAAGAGGAGGAGATTGAGGGGAACACACCCCGTACATGCGATAAAGAGAATCCTCCCCTTTTGGGCCTCCGGGCTGTACTCGTTAAACCTGTAATACCAACGCTCCTCAGAGAGAGAGAGAGAAAGAGAGAGCATGTTTGCCCCCTTGTCTCTTCTTCATATTTCTTCAACTCACCCCCTTGTCCACGTGCCTTTATCTCCTACTTTTTCTCTTACGAAACTGGTTCTTTTTTCCATTTACGAGCGAGGATACCTCCACCAGTTCCATTAGATAAATTATAGCTGGGAGCGCTAGACTCGCGGTGCCTTTTACAAATCTTGATCTTTCGTTCCTCCCTCGTTCACGTGGAACGAAGAGCCAGCGATCTTTCTCCTCCGTTTACGAAAATATTTCTTATACATGTTTTTCAAACTCGAGATGTGCAACTTTTTTTCGCTAAGCTCATTTTTTACTCTCGAGGTGTACAACTTCTCCCGGAGAAGTTCATTTTTTCCCTCCGGATGTACAAGTTCATTTGAGGAAGCTCATTTTTAGTTTTCAGATGTAGAACTGCTTTTGAAAAAGTCATTTTCTTTTTTCTCTCACTATCTCCTTCTCTGTCCTGAAGCAACCGGTTTTTCTGATCTTCCGCTTCGCTGAATTAATTCTTACCTTACTGGGTTCATGCGCAATCCCTAATTGATGAGTTGGTCAGTTAGCTGGAATGGTTAAGCACTTATATAGGCGTATTCTATTCATCGATGATACGCGACTTGTTTGTTTTTTTTTTTTTTTTTTTTTTTTTTTTTTTTTTTTTTTTTTTTTTTTTTTTTTTTTTTTTTTTTTTTTTTTTTTTTTTTTTTTTTTTTAAAATATTAAAACTCACGAACTTCAGGAACTTTTTTTGTGTAATGTATGTACTTCTGGAAGTGGGATTCAAAAAATTGCTCTCACTTCACGAATCAGAAATACCAGGAATATCACGAATCAGAAATACCAGGAATATCACGAATCAGAAATACCAGGAATATCACACTTCTTTTTTCTGATTTTTTCTTCACAATTGCACTAGCTCGAAATCCATCAGCAGCGAAACAATGAAAATGAAGGAATCTTACGTACTATTGTGGCATTAAATTAATTGGTTGATTTCGCCACACCTGCACCCCTCCTGGACGAGTTCTATACTTGATACAATTAATTCGAGGCCGCAAGCGGCATCCATAGAGCGTTATTATTATTGCACGCAACAACCGTGAATGAAGCTTATGAGAGCCGACTTAACGTCGTTTGAGTCTCTTGCGAGGGACCACATTGGGAGGATTGCGCGAGATACTTGGTCCAATAATTTCAACAAATTCCATGACGCGGTGGAACACACAAACGAACCCACGAGCGCTGGCATGTCACTGCGATATTTGGGTATTCCATTATATAAATTATGACGGTCTCCCGGAGAATGTTCTCGATGTTGGTTCCGCAACTACGCTTGATACGCTGTAAAGCACATCCGTACTTGGCTACACACGTATGCCCCACAAATTCGTTGAAATATATCGTTCGATGTTTTAGGTGCTTTAGTAGTGAACCTCTCAAAGTCAGAAGAGATGCTAATGCCTTTGCCATTCGAGAATTCTCCTGACGATTCATACGCTTCCCTATTTCTTGCGGGATAACGCAACTGTATACTTCTGCCCTAACAAAGGAATCCTAATTTTGCAATCTTCCTCTTCCTGTTTCGTAACGCGGGTAAACTTTGCGACGAACAGAAGTTTCATTCAATTTCTGATAAGCCAGAAAAATTAACGGTTTGTTTATTATAATCAATGTTCTTTGACACAATAAATAACCCTTAACCTAACCTTAACCTATGCTCTGATAAAAATGGTCAAAGAATTATCTCTGAAGTTCAATTTATTTCAATACAATAACTATTTATTATCTTAACCCAATTTTTATCATTCTAACGCAATAATGATCTCCTCGATTCAATTAATATTCTTGGACACAAAAATTACATCTTGGCCTCTATTTTTGGCGTCTCTGTACAAACTTGTAATTTTATAGAAATAAAAAAAAGACATTGTTTGCAATCATTTTCTCAATTCACCCTCAACCTTAAGTTTATTTCCATGACGAGCTCTACAATATTCGGATTTCGAAAGAGTCTTTCACGATTATTTTCAATTATGCTTTCAGGGCTCGTTTATGAACTCGAAATTTCCAAAAACACGTCTACCCACGTTCAGCACAAGATCAAATTGTATTAATCAGAGATCTCTCTCGCCGGATCCCGCGCCAAGTACGTCGAATACCACCGCATTTACACGGCTTTCCGGGAGATTTCATCATCCGGTAAGCTACGCATTCACGATATATCATCAAATTATTATTATTATTATTACCAGCGACTAAACACCACTACTGGATAAAGTACGAGATTTACTGAAGTGAAATAATCAAATGGATGAACAATAGCATCCAACGAACACCGAATATATCCTTCAAGGCAGGGATTGGGAAAAATAATGAATCTTTGCGAATCTTGACCCAACCGCGCGTCTTTACCGTACGATCGGATCCTGACGGTATTTAATCTGGCGATATCCAAAATTGACTGGAACGAAAGTGTACCCTTAACAACGATGAAACTGAAATGAAGGACTTTCGTGTAGACACGACGATTCATTATCTCCAATGCAGTCTGCATTTCAATGTTCGGTGAAACACACACGAGACATTACGAGGAATTCGATAAAGACAACGTGAATACCTACCCCGTTCTCTAGCATAGTCCATGTTCATTGCCTTCACCCCCTGGGATACCGAAATATATCCCGCTTCCAGTGTTCATTCGCAAATTGCAATTTGAATCTCCATTTCCCCTCCCCGTATCTTCCTTTCTCTCTCTTTCTCTCCCCTTCTGTCTATGTTTGATCAAATTCGTTCTCTATCACTGCAGATCGGTTCCCATTTGTGTATCTCACATTCGTTACTAGTCAAATATTCATAGAAAGGTCCACGTTTCCACTATCTCTGTTTTTCTCTCTTCTACCTCCTCCACCCTCCCATTTCTCTCTCTCTCTCTGTCTTCCACTGTCTGCGTTTAACGAGAAATATCGGATTATGTGAAAGACAATGCGGTACATCCTGATGGCGTACATACACATTGGGGACTGGTGCAAGTGTCTTTATCAATTGTCCATTCGCTAACTTGCATTTGTTAACGGCTAGGTATGTCGTTGCAACGAGGATAGAGATCGTTTGGGTCAAGTGCGCGGACTTTGCAATTTGAAGGATCGTCGGGATTGAAAGATAAACATTAGAACGATAAAACCGTAATAGTCAGATAAGACGTTTATCGAAGCGATGATCCAATTTAAATCCTTTACAGAAAACCATAGTATTTATTTAAAATGAAACAAACATAATTAATAAGAAAATTCGGACCGTTGTTTTTCTTTAGCGACCCTAATTCAGGATCAACCGAGTGTCTTTGGTAAATCCTAGGAAGGATGTTACTTTATGTTTTCTCGGGTCAATATTGAATATACCCTGTATCAGTCTCCTTTTCAGTCTGGGGATGTACGAGCAGTAATGATTTTTTTTTTTCGCGACTGCAAGAAATCGCGAACACATTCGTAACCGTTGAACATTCATTGATAGGATTTCCTGCAATCCGATCAAAAGAAGTCGACGTCTCTTGTAAAGTCCTAACGTTCCACCTGATCGATGTGGATGCAGCGAGACGTGTTCCAGAAAAGAACAACAATAACATTTTATTTTCGTACGCCTTTAATCAGAGTCTCAATTCGGATGTTCGTTCTAGTTGAGTAAAGTCGTAATGCAATACGAGCTACGTCAGCAGTCCGCGAAATTGTACCAACTTTCCCATCGACGCTGAAGACAGGTTTTTGCAGACGTTTCTAATTCAGTGGGAGGTTTGACCGTTGCGTAGATTGGACACGCGACAAAGGAGATCGCCACTGGTTTCGGACAGGTCGACATCGGTCAGATCCGAGCCTTCGACCTCTGCGCTTGACAGCCCTCTCGGAGGTAGTTACACACTCTCTTGGTCCGGACAACTGGTCCGTTCGCTCTCCATCCCCCCTTCCCTTTCCCTCGTCCCTTTCACTACCTCTTACCCCCTTTTTTGTCTCACTCAATTTCGCTCTGTCTATCGTGTCCTCGCGCGTTCATTCGCCCGATTAATTATACAATTAATTAACCCCGGGTCTGGCAGCACTCGACGGTAGTCGGGCTCCTCTCGCTCGTTTGTACACTTTTACCAGCCGATCGCTCTCTTTTTGTCTTCTCGTGTATCTTGAGCTCTCGGATTCGCTTTTACCATTTTCTTCTCTTTCTCCAACCGGTATCGCGGTTCAACGTGACTTATAGTTACTACCCCGTCCATTGGGGCCCTCAAGACAGTTTCGTTACCAAGATTACGATGAAAATGACCACACCGAGGTTATCCATCGTTGGAAAAACCCCATGGGACAAATGACGTTGCGTTTGGATCGAGGATATCGAATTATTCATTTTCTCTTCTCAGCACTTTGTTTGTGTTTCTACTGTCCTGATGGTCTCGTTAATGAATAATTTCAGGGCGCACTCTATTAATCTTGAGTCGTATAATGGAGTCGTGGGGAAAGTGTGCGCAGCGAATTAAATATTTTTAAAAATGTTTTTTTTTGTGGCCCGATAATTAAAGTCACTTGCAAAAAATATTACGATTCTTTTCCTATTCCGAGGCAGGAGAGGAAAGTAATTTTAAATACTGTCTTGTCTTAGGCCTGCAACTTTTGTTCCGTTGGGTTTAAATAAATAAAACTTCCATTGAATCGAAGGAATATTCATATACCGTCAATCTACAAGCTTGCAACAAGAATTGAACATCACTGCTGATTCAAATTTTCGTTTGGACGGAAAAATGGAACTGCAAGAATTCCGTTTCCGAGACAGGGTGCGGGGATTTTGAAATAGGAGTATATCACCGTAGTTAACTTACTCATTCTCTTTATTAATTTGTTTATTCATAAAGTATGAGTCTTTAATATAATTTTACCTATTAATATTTTGTATTTTTTATTTATAAAGCATGAGTTTTTAATATATGTTTAAGTACCAAAGAACTTCCATTTCCAGTCAATCGGACTTTCATAAACTCGGTCGAAATCTGAACTGGTGTATTTGCTTATATTTTTGAACGTTTATAAAATGTGACCCATTTAATGGTAGTGACAAGCTCGTACAATGAATATGATGAAACGTTGTAAATGATGAAGGGTACGACGATTCGTTGTCAAAATGGTTAACAAGCATTCTTTCGTCCCCTTTATTCAAACCCGTTTGCAGACTCGATGACGCAAAACGAACGCCGAGTTACCTCACGATATCGCGTTATTATCATAACGGACAAGTTTTACGAACGAACGTATCAATTGTGTGTCGATATTCGTTACTTGCAGTATGTATGTGCATGACATTTTTCCGTGCCATTCGCTTATGTCACATTTCGAGCGGAATCTTTCCAACTCGTTACGAGGGGTCTTCGTATTGTTTCAGTACAATTAGCGGGGAGATCGAGCTTTTCATTTAATACTAACAAACAGTATTACGCAACGAGAGGCTTCTCGTATCAATTAGAATTGCAATTATCGTTCGTTAATTCTTTCAATTCGCACCGATTAATTTGTTCCATTTCTTAATTTCATCTCTACCCAAAATGTTATTTTTAATTTTCCTTGTAAATTCCGAAATGAAAGCCACAAAAATTCAAGCGATTTTTGACTTTTCGATTTACGAAAGAAAATTCAGAAAATGAAATAATTATACGTACATTTTCGTTTCATTACAACAATGCAAGCTTCAACGTATTTATTTCAAAACAATTATAAGAAAAAAAAACATTTAAAAGAAAAATTAATTATTAAAAAAAATAAGTTATTTAAAAAACCATTATTCCAAGAAAATGAATTATTTAAACAAGTAATAGAGTGAATATTTTTACAAAAATCGTGCTTAAATCTGACGACTTCTGAAATTGCAAAGTGCGCACTCTTGACCCGAATGAGTCGACATCCCAACCTAATTTCCATAGAATTGATCACCATCACCGGAGTTTCTATTAGACGTGTAAATGCGTCGTTTAAGGACGCCACATAGTTTGAGTTGGTTTGATAATGATGGTACATGACGCAGCGAGTGGTATCACGTTCGGATAGTGAGAGGTAGGAATATTTAGCGTGGTTCATTGTGTATATCGAATGAAATTGTATTAGGCCGCGTCAGGAATCCCGGGAGTCCGGGCTACGAGATATTCTCCATGAAGCTTGATGATGGAGCTTCGGTTTGGGTCGCTGGAATACGAGCTCCCTTCGTTATTCGGGATGAAAGACGAGAGACGAGCGAGAGAACGAGATGGAAAGAGAAGAGAGAAGCGAGAAGCTAGAGGACTGTAGAGGTTGGTGTAAAATGATTGGAGCCTATTATAGAAGCCATCGTTGCTCAACGATAACGAATTTATCGGGTTAGATATCCATCGGATCAATTACGTTGCTTCTGATGGTTAGCAGTGTGGCTTTCGGTTAAAAATTTGCTGCTCAGGTTGATCGGAGTGAAAACGTGCCCGTGTAGGGATAACCGGACTACTTTGTGCCCCTGTTACGTCCGAGAGACGCTTAACCTCGGATAAAAGACCAGTGAGGGAGAGATGGAGGTACCAACGTCCGGCAGGCTTCAAAATTACAACGGACAATTTAATCGGTCTCTTGCTGCGTCATTATTGCCCCTCTTCAACAACCATCCCGCCCTCCTTACCATCTATTTCTGCCTGTCTGTCCGCTCCCCTCTTTCCTTCGCTTTTACCCATAAAAGAAGAATTATTCATTCGATCTAGCGAATAATTGACCATTAAGTTCATTCAAAACATTCGTAGGGCTGTTATTCGCGTCTTTTTTTATCCTGCTACTGATAATCACCTTCGCTCCGTAGTTTACTCGAAATTCAATTCCTCGAGTAACAAAACTATGCAGAGGCATTTCCATTCGCAATTTCGTGATTTTTGTCATCGGGGATAAACGCGTGATTGAGATGTTTTCGGCGCCTATAAACGACGTATAATCGTGATCGTTCATCAGTAAATTCGTTTTTGACAAACAGAACGAGAGTGCGATGAAAATATGGCGTCCCAGAGGCGACAAGAATCGAAAGACTACGAAGAACTTTCCTGGTGAGTAAGTCGAAACTTCCGGTCGAAGTTCTTCGTTAGTTCCGGTCACTATGACGTCGCTATCTCGCTCTCTTTTCGCACTTTATCCTGCCACGTTTTCTTCGCAATGAAAAATAGACAGTTGAGAGACGAACACTACGCCGGACTGAAATTTCCTTACGAATTTATTTATTGCAAACGGATTGATTTTTATTTTTCATTTCTAATGAAAGATCAATTTTTATAATTAAACGTTTCAAATTCATATGAATTTTTAATAAAAAAAAATTGTTTTATGATTTGAATTGAAATTTAATTGAAAATTAATTACAAAAATTGTATTTTTATAATTAATCATTAAAAAATAAATTATTAGAATGTTATAATTAAGTCTCACTGTATTAAAGCTACAATCGCAGAACGTTTGACGATTTCAATTTGAAATCCTTCGCGAATGTTTTCCTGCATTTCATTTTTCTTTCTATTTTTTTAAATTTTCTTTTCACGTAACGTTTTGTTTTTCGTTACAATAATCCGAATTATACCTGGCAAGAAAAGGAAAGGGAAACGCAATACACACTAAGCGGGAAGGAAACTCGAGGGCATTTTCGTCAGTGACCTTCGGGATATACACGCTTAAGCGTGTTTACAATTTATTTGACGAAAGGGAAAAACCGATGTCGCGTTTATTCTTTTTCCTCTTACGAGCAAGCAGAGACCAGGCACGCCGGCGTACCGGGGCTATCAACCCTTGCCATTGTTTCTTTTTTTTTTTTTTATGCCGGCTACGCGATCGATTTTTTGAGCCCGCTGGTGCACGCTCGCTGACCTTTCCGCTGCCCGTTGTTCAAAACTGGCCGCGCGTATATACCCTCCAAACTGCCCCCTCGAATACGCGGTTCGCGATGGAAGTTTGGAATACCGAATATTTAAACGTCCATTAGCCGACTGGTTGACCGTACAGCCAGCCAAAATGGAGAGAACCAGGGGCGGGGAGGCAGTTGATAAATTCGTTAAAAAAATCCTCGTACCTACCCACCCGAAAATAATCGGAGTTCCAAATGATTCGCAATTTCAAATGTTTTCACAATGCGATTAATCGGGATTACTGGATTACGCGCGAGCTCTGTAATATCAATGATTTTATAACGAGACGTAAAACAAAACGAATCGAAAAACAAACCGATCCGATAAAATATGCCTCGATCATAATCGAGACCGGATGACCCTGGAAATCACATTCGTCGACTCGAAACAAATATGAATAATTAATGTGAATTTTGTTTTTAGGGTGATACTCAAAATTGTAAAATTTTACTGCTGCTTTTCTAAATGTCATTGATAATCAGTATTAATCATGTATTTATATATATATATCACAGAATTATTCTGTGACAAATTGGTTCGAAAAAGTATTCACGAAAAAAAAAGATAAATTTTATATTAAAAAATTATTCACGAAATATGATTGAATCATTAATTATTAAATTATTGACTGAAAAATTGTAAAATAATTCATGTGTCGTTGTGCCATCAAGAACAATAATTTCTCGAATATTCAAGAATTCTAGTGATTTTTTTAGAGTCCAGTGGAATACATGGAGTAAAAATTCTTCGTTTACTAGTGGCAAGTTAACTTCTGCGACACAAAAAAATTCAATTGTCTAAAGCTGAGGTCATCAGCAACTGATCGCGGTCGTCGGCCCTCGCAAATTTTTTCTCGAACGGAAATTCTGATTTTTTTTTATTGCATCCAAATTTGCACTTGTTGAAGAGTTAAGAAGTGTAAAAAAAGGAAACGTAATTGTGCGGAAAGAGAAAAGAAAAGAATACGGGCGCAGCTTCGTCACGTATGCCTGTTAAGATCTCGACCATGAAAGTTATTCCGAGTTCTCGCTTGAATTCCCAACGACCGTATAAGTTGAACAGCTAATAGGGAGAAACAAGAAAAAAATATCCGCAACAATGCTCGGTTTTACAGTTTGCAAATATATGAGAAGAGTTTGCGAGATCTCGAGTGCGCCGTATATTTGGCGTGATGTTTATTAGGCACGTGCTAGAATGCCTTACGGGCAGATACGCATGAACATAGCAATGCCTTTCAACGACCACCGTTTATACGATTGTCATGGTCGCTGCTTACCAATCGACACGAATTCTAGCGATCGTTTCTTTTTTTTTTCTTCTCATATTTTTTTTCAATTTTTGTGTACCCCGATGAGAATGACTTCCGGCGAATGAAAATTGTCGCCCCTCGCTATCAGCATTTCCAATCAATCGACAGAATTTATAATTCCACTTAAAAAAATCATTCAAATTAAAAAAAAATTTTTTGGTTGTCAACAATGGAATTTACCGGTTCGTAATCGCGTAAATCATTGGCAAACGCGATTGATTCGAATTGAGTTAACTTCATAAATGCAGGCTTTTCAAAAAGTATCTCCACTGGTACTTTTTCGTCGTTCAATCGTTCAGGGTGCTTAGAAATAGTTTGATTGAACGAAAGATTTGTGGGAGACCACCCCAAGGTGTTGTTTTCGGACGAAAAAGCTCGTACGGACATATTTGTACGTGGCAAGAAGCCAGGGTCGTGGATGATCGTAATCGTGTACTGCGTGCAAACTGGATCGCGAGAGTTTACCCCTTTGCTTCTTCGATCATATCTTTCTAGCTCCCTCTCGGTCTCTCGTCACCCTTCGCGTGTTTCCACGCCACGTTCAAGCCTTTTGCTTGCAAATGTTGTTCCCTCTCTCTCTCTCTCTCTCTCTTCTCGCAGGGATACTCAGCTATGTAGTTTTACATCGTGGTATGTACGATATCTGTACAGTAATGTAGTACCTCACGTTCCTCAACTTATACGCGCGAAGGGCTGACACTATTTTTTTTCTCTCTCTCTCCGCCTTAAACTGAAATATTTCAGCCTGATTCGTTCGTTGTACTTAATTTCAAATATTAATTTATAAATTCATGTTCCTTTTGATTTCAAATTAAACTTGAAATATTTATTATATATGGACGTTTAGTGTCATATCGCAGGTCCATGTCGATGTATTTTTATACCTTAAAGACAAGTCCACTATTTAATTCGCCTTGAATTCTCCATGTCTCCAGACAAAAAAAATTAACAAAAATATTTTCGATACGTTTTTTGCATTTTTGCAGTCTAATTTTGGACTCTCGTCAAAAACTCGTATATATTTGTAATTAACAGAAAATTTCTGATTAAACAAGCCCTTTACGTTACTTTTGATTTCTTCTACTTAATATCATCGATTGCATCAGTAATTTATTTGTATATTTCATTTTTCTGCGTTATATAAAACCGTATACTTTTACATATTCATAAATTTGGATATTTTGGAACAATCGTATATTTTTTATTGGTGCTTGCACCAAAGTATGCTTTTTAAGATATACGTCTTGGTGCATGAATAATAATAATCTAATTTAATCAAATCTCTCCTTCTCTTTCCCTCTCGACGTTTCTCCTTCTTTGCTGAATGTAAGAGAAAATGTTGCTCGTTCGTGTCCAAACCCTCGTACAAGTACATCCATAGGTGAAGCCGAAAGGCGGTATAGCTGTCGGTTCGTTCGTGTAGCGTGAGGTCCATCAGTCATTTAGGGAGCCAGCTAGAAGATTAACGAGCGAGTTGATACAAACGAGTGAGCAGGACCTAGCGTTTATACCAGTCAGCAAAATATACACTGACCAACAGACTGAAGAAAGAAAAAGCGGAAGGGATAAAGAGAGGCGCGAAAGGGAATCTCGCTACGTCCGAACGCCTCGCGCAAACCGCCCGTTATCGTTCGTACTCGTTACGGCTGCCTATTAAAAGTAACTATTCATTGAGAGACGAAAAGTTTATCTCTGTACACTCTTTTTTTTTCGCTGCTGTCGTCTTACCATTTTTCCGCCATTTTTGGAATCCGAATTTCGATCGATTTCGCGACTTTTGTTAGACTCATTCCTATGAGCAGGATAGGCAGCTCTTTTGCTGTTGGAGTGCAGTAAAGAGTCGATTATTCAATGATACAATAGCTATTCGAAATTTTAAAAAAAAGCAATCTTATTATTAACAGTATTATTCTTGGTGCATTATACGATTATATATATTATATATTAGGTGTAGTAAAAAGAAATCCATTATTTTCTGTAGTCAACCAATCACAAACTTCCTATTACCCGAAAGGCGTCCAGTCTCCCCTAATTCGGCAAATTGACGCTCTACTTTAGAGGTATCTCGTATTTGTGGGACATTATCGATTGCAAACGAAACTACAGTGAAAATCGATTGGAGCGTGCAATTCCCGCGTCGAATCACTTGGATACTTTGGTAATTTTCAATATCTCACACTAAATATTTATTGGAAAACCGGTAATCTATGAATGGCAATAAAAATTAATGGAACATATATACGAAGATAATGAAACGATGTTTTGAAAAAAATAGACGATTATCATTGTCCTATCTTCGCTGATGCTTACCGAAGCAGGTTTCTCGAAGGATTCTTGAGGTCGAAATCGTTGGCGTGCATCTGCTCGAGGATTGAGGTGTCTCCAATAGTGGCTCAATTCTCTCGATGCCTCTTTTGTCATTTGTACGATCGTTCCGAATCGAAACGTTCGCATCCTTCTTCGCGTGCGGGCTGATGCATTTTGTGCTTCCTTTTTTCGTCTCTTTTTCTATCTACTTCGTCAGGCACTCTGCGTGACGTTTTATATCGCGTGTCGTCTGCGCATGCAGCCGCAACTATAGGGAAACGTAATAAAAGGGGAAATTGTTGTGTAAGTAAACTGTCTGTTATGGCCAGACGCGTTTCGTCTTCGGGAATGAAATCGATCGCATCACCAGCTACTTCGAATTCCTCGAGATGGTGGAACGAGAGGTTCCTAGATTTTGTTATTTACTCGTTCGCCCAAGAAGGAAAAGTAGAAACATAAAAATATGACACGTAAGAAAAAAAGATCGAAAACAAAAAACTCACGATGAATTCCAAGAGAAAGTGGAAAAAAAGACATTGGAGAAAAAAATTTAAAAAAAGAAAAGAAGAAACAACGAAATCTCGTCGAATCGAACACGAAGCCAGTGAGCGGAAATAAATTGGTGTGGGAAAACAGTGTGGTCGATAAAGACCGTAAGAAACTAAAACGTTAGACGTTGAACGAAAAAAAAAAAAAACGAATCCGGGGAAAGGGTAAAGCTCGAGGGTGAAGGGAGGGCCTGCTTACGCCAGGTACGTGAGTAATGGCGTTCGTGATAATGGATCGTTGATTCTTGGTGGATGAGTTAAATTGAAACAGCAAACGGGCGTGGTACCGAGAGCTCTGTGGCCTTCCTTGAGAGACAGCAAGATCGAACGGAGAAAGAAAACGAGACAGAAGTACGAAGATCGAGTGAGACCGGGTTATCCAAAGGGAAAAAAGACTACTATGAATTTGTGTACTCGAATGTGTATACGTATATACGTTTTTTTTTTATTTCTTTAGTTCCTGAGCATAACCTTAAGGGTTTTCACGTGTTTGGCCTCTTCCGTGATAGTTTAACCCTTTCCTAACAATTTATGCCCACGATTCGCTGACGCAACCTTACTTTTGTTGCGTTCAGACGTCTTATGGAACCAATTTTTTCTGGCAGATTGGAGTCACGAAAATCATGCAGATTTGGTGTACAGTAAAGAGTCGATTGTTCAATGATACAATGGCTATTCGGAATTGAAGAAAAAAGCAATCGTATTATTAACATTATTTTTCTTCATGCATTATATGATTATATATAAATATATATTATATAATAGGTGCAGTAAAATGAAATGCATTATTTTCTGGAGTCAACCAATCACAAACTGACTCTACCAATCACAAAACTGTCGCAAAAGTTTGTTTAGTACGAAGTCTCGAAGTGACGTTTTCTAACGTCATCTAGTGTACCACGATCAGATCTTTACAACGCGAGATACCGATAACTGGAGCCATCGATTGGAAAAATCATAGATTACTTTTCGCAAAACCTAATATTTTTCAGAAAATTAATTCCAGCGAAGTACAGCCTTAATCTACACAATTCAACTTTAGATGACCTTGAAAATGAGAATTTAAGAAGAATGGTCGTTGTATTCTAATTATGCGAATTTCAACTCCACGAATCGACAACGTGACGTATAAATGTGACAAAAATAGCTGAAATTGTTGAACCAAGATTTCTAAAAAAATGAAACATGTTTAAGAATAATTAAAATCACAAAGTCTTTCGTCCGTGAATTCTAAAGACCCTAATGCTCAGTTTGATGAAAAATAAATTCAAAAGTCTATGAAAAACCTGAATTTCAAAATTTGCGAAGTTATGTAAATAGTTTTACGTGTTTTTAACAACGGTTCAAGTTACGTCTTCTTAGTTGATAAATATTGACAAGCGCTCCATTGCCTTAGAAACAAACACGTGTACGTGCTGTTCTGCATGTGTACCTTCCCCCCACCCATCTTTCCGAGTTTCCCTTTGCCCTTTGCACATCGATGAACAATGCAGCTTTCGATGCGTACACCCGCGCGACCCTCGGTGTAATTACGCCACTGGTTGTTTTCCTCTTTTACTTCTTCCTTCTCTTCCTATATCGGTGACCTTAATTGCAACGACAAGTCATCCATGCTTCGATCCATCCATTTTCCTACGATTCTCGTCGCTCGCAGTTTCAGTTTTTTTTATAACTCAAATTCATTGAATTTGTCTAATTAAATAAATAAATCGATTAAATCGAATTAAACAAAATAAATCAATAAGATGGATCTAAAAAATAATATTCAATAATAAATAGTATTTAATAAAGGAAATATTTATAATTAGAGTCATTAAAAACAATTTTGCAAAGGACCTGTGAACGTGAAAAGTCCAATGATTAACATTTACCACCTGGTTCATCTTGATTGAAAGAAACTAGTTTTTGCTCAATATACAAATATATAACTTTTCGTTGCAAATTAAATGTGACGTTCCAACCCATAAAATTACGTTATAAAAATTCGTATTCTTGGAATCTTAAAATTATGCAGAATCTTAAGGGGGATAAGTTTTAGGAGAGATAATAAATTATAGCAGGGGCAAGATTACGAGAGACTCGCATGTCGCGGGCGGAGCAGAAATCCAATGATTTTCCACGAGAAAATACGACGCTCGCTAAAGCATTTACATAACATATATACATATATGAAAGTACGTACGTATATTCGTGTACGGTGGGTGTACGAATGAGAGAGAGAAAGCAAGGCTGAAGGATGTGTTCTTTATTGTCGTAAACCTCCACTGACTTATCTACTGGCGTGTAGATCTCGAGACATGCCTCTTTCGAGGTTGCTTCCTTCCTTCTCTTCCACATGCTGCTGTTCGGACGTTGACGAGAGACGAGATGTTCGATGATCTCATTAAGCGTTACGACGTCGTCCGTCGTGTACACCAGCTTGTCGCGAACTCGAAGCCTCTCGTCAAAATATTTTCACGAATTTCCGAAAACTTCAAAATCCCATAACTTAAGGAATTAATCATTAAAACATCAGGGTTTTCCATCAGAATATCATTAGTGATAACGAATCAGGGCATTTTGTACGAAAAATAATTTTAACATTGAAATAATGGTATGACTGGACTTACGCGGAATAACTCGAACCGGAAACGAGGTGAACGTTTCAGAAAGGTATTATCGAATAACCAGTCACCCTGTATAGTGAACTTTTCCGACGTACATAGATGTGCAGTATCGACGAAACGGTGACGGGAGACGACGAACGTAAGCTCGTATCTTGGAAACGTTGTGCTCTCGTTCGCGATAGCCCGCTCGAATTTCACGACTCCGAGACTTTTGAGATAGCCAGCTCACCAAAGTACAGTCTACTCGCAATTTAGCTTCGACTTTTTCCCCTCTTTCATCTCCCCTCTCTCTTTCTTTCTCTCTTTCTCCTTTTTTTGTTTCCACCGTCCGGGTCGAACTCACGATTTTGCAAAGACGTATTACCGAGTCAGACAAGCTGAGACGTCTTATCCAACATCCGTTGAACACCCGGGCATATCCGCGCGCGCGCGCGCTTTCACGCGAATTACGTCCGTCTCGAGCGCCACGATTCTGGACGTGTGGCCCTAATACCCCGCTTTACGATGCAGCCCAACCGCTCGGCCAGACTCTAATATTAGACCGACTTCGAGATATTGTGCAATACCCTCCTGGATTCTGTGCACCGCGAAGATTGTGCATTGAACGTTGCCTCTCCTCCGACACTTTTGTGCCTCGAATTACCTTATTTCGAGACTCGTAATCCTTCGACAAAAGTTTACCAGTTGTTGCCTTTCGTTCGCTACCGGTTGGAGCGAACCGTCCAATTTTTATTACTTTTTTTTTGTTACCGTAGGGAAAGGGAGGACTTTGTTGTTTTGTTAAGTTTTAATTGTTGGACGAGAGAGACGCGATGGGAGTGTACTCGATTTACTGCAAATGCCAGGGGCTATGGTAATCCTAATGATACTGAAATATCTGTGGCATTTGGCGCGGAGACGTAGACGTCGGAATCAAACTTGGATTTTTAATTAATTATCAATAGGATATTCGATTCTACTTATGCGGAATCACACTGTGACCATCGGGAAAATAAGCTTCTTTCGTTCATTTTGAACCCAATGGATTATTTAAAGAAGCTTGTTTGGGTTTTATTTGAACTTAAATATCCTGACAAGATATTCTTTCGAACGGGCTTGTTTGGGTTTTATGGACTATGATTTTATTTCGATTAGAATTTCATTTTTTAATTAGAATTCACCACAACGAGCTATTAGACTTTAGTCTTCATTGCTCAATTTATTACTTATCATTTTAGTCTTAATTATTAGTAATTTGTTCATTGTTGTGATCTAATAATTACGCTTCGAATCGATTATTGAACTGCCAAATATTTAGATTATCTAATATTTCGAAACTTCAATTTTCTGAAGTCTAATTATTATATTATCTAATTATTATACCGATTCTAATAATTCGCTATTCTAATAATTAGTTTCTAATTAATGAAAATAAGAATATCCTAATCGAGTAAAAATCATTGTTGTTCCAATTAGCGACACAGTCCAATTTGTTCGGGCGGCAGCACAGAGGATTTCGTTTTTTTTTTTTCGCCGATTTGTTGAGATAGGTCGGGCCAGCCAGACAGCCATCAGGCGTGCTCAATAATCTGTCACGTAAAAGTCCGTTTTTATATCCCCAGCGGGTACTCGCCCCTTGCCTCTCGAGAATTCAGAGGGGAGGAGCTTAACGACTGAGAAAAAGCGTACTTGGGATTGATGCTAACCTAAATGCATCGTATACCTCCTCCCCCCACCATCTTTACCTTTGTCCCTCTCTCTCGCCTGCGATAAACATGTGAAAGGACTTTGGTACATTACTGAACTCTTTGGTGTATTATCGAAGAGAGAAAAGAGAGAGGAAAGTCCCCGGTGCACAGGCAACTTCTGATGAACGAGCTCGACTCACGACGAGGAACCCTAATGCGAATATAATTATCATTAGGGGGCCCGAGGGGGTCGCTGACCCTCAACACACCATTTTACTCTCTTTCCTACTTCCTCTCGACTTGCCCTCCCCCCTCTTTCTCCTCCTTCTCCTCCTCCTTCCCACCGTCTCTCATATACTGTACTTTTATATATGCACTCTCATTTTCCTCCCTCACTCCATCTCGCGAAATACTGCGCGAAATTACGCACACGTGTGCACGTATAAATACACCAGTCCAATCTTGTGTAATCTTCGCTAAGGTATAATAATAATAATACTGTTACGTGTGTGCGTTATAACAAAGATTCTCGTATGCCTGAATGCATATCCACAGGGAGGTTTGCTCAAAACAGCTGGTATGAAGAAATTTATCGAAGTGAAATCGTAAACACCGCGATATCGAAACTACCGTCTGCGATTTGCCAAAATCCTTGAAACGCGTGTGAGGCAACGTCGTACCGAACGAGTTTCGAATTTCAACACGAGGATTCCCGAGGAGTCACCTTGATGGGGAAGAAAACAAAACAAAAGACAATCGTAGTAACTGTATGTTTGCTGACTCCAAGTCCTAGGAGCCTTGTTCGATTCGTGCAGTATAATTGGACCGTGTTTTTATTCAGACGCTCATTTTTAAGGCCTAAACAATTTTGTATCTAAATATTTTTTAGATCTGCGTTCTTTAGATATAAATTTATTTAGAATCTACTTTTTTTTAGATTTGAACGTTTTACAGCCCTGAACTTTTCGTAAGCGCAAACTTTTTCGACCTAAACTTTTTCTCAGACCCAAACGTTTTAAGTCTTGGCTTTTTTTTATATTCAATCCTTATTCAGCCCTCAATTTCTTTGAAAAATCAAACTTTTGTAGGCCTAATCGTTTTTTAGTATCGAACTTCTTTTTCGATCTGCATTTTTTCAGCCCCACTTTTTTAGGCCTGAATCGTTTCGAACTTAGACTTATTTTAATAACGGATTCTTCGCATGGTGTTTAGAGCTAAATATCGCATATCCAGAATTATGAGACCATAGGGACGACACGGATCAGATTTTACCAGTCGTCTTCAACCCGAGCTGGAAATATTTGACTGGTTTTATTTGATTCTTCTTCAGCACCCCGTTCTCGCTCGTTCTCATCCCTCACGCTCTCTCTCGCTTTCCCTCCTCCTCCCTCCGGCCCCTGCCCTCCTCCCACAGCATTTTTTTTTACTTGGCTGAAAACGTTGAATCGTGCGCGCGGACCATAGCTGCGGGGATGATTAATCGTTTCGCTTTTCGACGCGAAACGCCCTCCGTAACGTTCTCGCGTCCCTCGAACGCGAGATCTCTTTGCTCTTGGTTTTCACGTAGCTCCGAGAGAGACTAGATCCCCGAGAGGGTAGTGGGGTACGCGGGACCTGCACGCCCACGCTTTCTATCCTTGCGCGCTTGCCAATTATTTCTCCCTACCCGCCCCCCCCCCCCCCCCCCCCTTCCCGACCTCTCGTCTCGCTCGTGGTGCGCAACGATTTCTTCGCCTGGTTTTTTCATATAGCAAAAAGTGATGGAGAACAAACACGCACAAAGTGCAACCCGCGCTGTTTCGTTAATTTCTTTTCGGTGACTCCGATGAATCACTTCGGGCGTTTATCCGTGAAAGAAAAAAAAACTCGAGGTCGATTAGTGTGCATAATCCGTCTCCGGGGCTATAACGGTGATTCGAAAATTTCCGAAATTTCGAAAAAAAAAATGGCGACTTCCCACAAAGAAATAAATTAATTTCGTAATTAACGAATAAAAAAAAAAACATTTCAACACTCAAAGCCGTTCCACCATTTACCAATTGAAAAACCCCTTTCAAAATCCTATTGAAATTCTAAACTCCCATCTCAGAAAATGCCTTTCACTCCCGAACTTTCATTGTCACACATCGATCAACGAAACTAAAAAAGAAAAAAAATCAGTAGGAGTAAAACTTGTTTTTCGTGCAGTTCTTTCTTCGACGTTCGTTTATTCGGGGAAGGAAGTAAACGAGGCGTAAGAAGTTCACGCGGAGGGTTGGTGGGGGTATCCGTAAGGACGAAACGTCGAGCGTGAGACGAGAAGAATAACCCGTTCGTGCGCGTGTTATATGCGTGTACCTGCATTGGAGTCCGGTGTGCGAAATCAACGAGGCGCAAAGAAAAGCATTTCGCGAAGTGTTACACCAACGCCACCCGTACGACTCATTGCCCCTCTCCAATTCCCGTTTCCCCTGCCCCAGGCGTTTCTCTCGCAGCGAGGATGCGGGTAATCGCTATGGCGTTACGGTCTCTCCCCCTCCCCCACCTCCCGCCGTCACTTTTCCACCTCCTCCGTACGAAACGTACAATCTGCGCACTCTCGCACAAACGTATTCTTCGTCTCCACGTATTCCGGAGCTTATTTGTGTGTACGCGAGTTCATGGAGTTCCAGTACGTAAAAGCACTTTGGTAAACTTGTCCTTCTCGCTCGGTTGGTTCTAATTGTTTCGCAGGTTTTCTTTTGTTCCACGATGTAACGCCAAACCTGCGCCGGAGTCTCCACTTGCAACGATATTCGTTTGGCGACCATTGGCTCGAAGGGACAAAGCGAGAATGATGGAAAAAGAAAGAGATCGCTCAGGTGGGAACTTGGAATGGTTTGGGGGGGAGGGGGAGGCGTTTGGCAGGTGAGGAAGAGGGAAACTCTCTGTGGAGACGTCGGATACTCATCGCAACAGGAAGTACCCGCGTTGTGCATCACTATCTAGCCAGTTCAATCTCGTATGTACCCCGCGCAAAAAATCACTTTGATATGCTTTCACTCGTACACCTGGACAATGAGAGCACTCGATTCGTCCGAGCCGCTGACTCGAACGCGATTCTTTTTGACTCGTCAAGTTACGACGAGGTTAAAGCTTGATATTGGCTTCGATGAAATATTGGAAAGATTTTTTTTTTCGGACTTTACGTTCAGTGAACATAAAAAAGGGCAATGTTTGGTTTTGGATAATAATGGAATATAATATGTAGGAGAAAATCGGTTCGATCATGTTTTGCATATATCGGAATTAGAAGACGCGTCGGAATTAGATAAACGAAAATCGAAAAAATGTTTCTACGGTTTTCGTTGCTCAAATCTGCGAAAGGATTTTTAGAATACTAGAAAAATATCATTTTCGTTACATCCCGACGATGGGAACTTTAATGCCGTACATTTTTAAGAATGTTGGCATTTTTGTTTAGAATTCCACCGGGCGTACCTTAATTATTGTAAAGTAATGGACTGAATAGTGAAATGAAACAACGTCGAGTTATTAATTTCAAGTATTTATTATTCGATGATTTATTAAATTATTAAGAATGATTGAGTAATAATTTTATGTGTTTACAAATTCTATATTATTTAATACATGTATTATTCTATCAAGAACTACCATGCTTGAAATATTCAAGGATTTCTCGATTTTTTAAAGTACAGCCAGTAATACTGTACGAAGTTTTATAAGCTTATTTTATAATCTTATTTTTAAGGGAATGACGAACACGCTGGAAATTTTCGACGCGGCACCTCCTTACGTCGGTCATGACAATTTTGGAGTTTAGTGCTGCGAGTAATTACAGACGGATGGCGCGTCCCGTGCGCGAATTCAGCCACAAAGTCTCGACGTTTCGGGCGAAGAATCGTGGCAGGACAATTGCCGAGCGCTGACCGTGGGCGCGTTTGTGTTTGTTTACGTGTGGATTCGTACGAGCGCACCGTGGAGAAAAGACGCGCGTAGTTTCGTCGCAGATATTCATATACATATAAGTAGTATATACTTTCCGGAAAAACTATACGAGATATCAATGTGAATCCAACGCTATTATTTAAGTTAGGCAAAAACATTTTCCAAGCGCACCCATTGAATCTCTATAGCATATAAGAAGCTCACCCTATGACCTTTTGAAATTTCGTGATTTTTGCGATTCCGGAAATGTAGCTGGGGTAGTCGAACATTTTTTTTCTGTTTCATAAGTATTAAAAAGGTCTATTTAATCGAACATTTTCAGCTGATTACGACTATCAACGAATTTTCGTCGAAAGCATTGCACGCAACAACAAAAATCGTGATTTTAGTAGATTTTTACGACTTTTTCATAGAAATTTTGGGTTTTTGGGGAAATTAATGGTAGATTCGTGTTCAGGGGATCAATTTACATCGTAAAGGACCTATAAAAAAAATATTAAAA
>JAPYZI010000873.1:0-40132 GCA_030523105.1 Ophioninae sp. A BG-2022a
AATCGCTAAAAAAAACGCAAAGGGGTATGTATGGAAAAATTTGCAAAAATCGATGGTCCAACTTTGAAATTCTGCCAAAAATCAAAAAATTATCGGATCGTGATGATTAAAAAAGCATTTTGAAGGGAAAATCATAGCGAAGAGATCGAGCACAGAGTGGAGTTCCAAATCCCAAAGGGAAAAAAGTTATCGATCATTTAGTGAAAAAATGTATTTTGCCCGAAAATCGAAAAAAATTTTTGATTTTTAATATTTTTTTTATAGGTCCTTTACGATGTAATTTGATCCCCTGAACACGAATCCGCCATTAGTTTCCCCCAAAACCCAAAATTTCCATGAAAAATTCGAAAAAAACATCTAAAAACACGATTTTTTCATCTGCGCGCAGTGTTTTTGACGAAAATTCGATGATATTCGTAATCAGCTGAAAATTTCCGCTCGAATAGACCCTCAAAACTATTTCAGAATCGAATAGAAAAAGTTCGACCCTTTTACCTAGGCGTATCGAAGCCTTCTGTATCCGAAGGCGAATTCACGAGCCATCTCTTTAAAATAGCCACAACGAAAGTAGGTTAATTCAATAAAGATGAAAAAATTGAACATCTTTTTCGTATCTTATGTATCCGTTTTTATTAAATGCATCCCCTCCTATAAATTTTGTTATTCATTTATCAATAATAATCGTCACTATTAGCAAAGGATCCGTTTCGTTGGTTAAACCCCAGGCTTGTTAATAATAATCTGGCAAACAGATTTAAGAGTAAACGTTTTCTTTTAAAAATAGTAAAAAAATCGTAGGGAAATACAGACTGGCGACTGTTTCTCCCTTCCTACACCTTTAGCACGATAAATTCGCGGATCGTCTTGTGTTCCTGAACACCTTAGGTATATTAAGGCTTTATTGAACGACTTAACGAAAAAAAATATCATGGCCTCCTCCATTTTCACGGTCTACGGCTTTTACGTGTATTTTCAATATGTTTTTTTTCTGTTTTCTTTTTTCTTTTTTTGCGATTTTGAGGTTATTCGTCGTTTCCTCGAATCGGGTGAAATTTCAGTATTTTAACGATTTAGCGTAAAGCACCGCGGTAGCTTGTATGGTGTCGCCGTTGCATCGCCGTAATTCCGCAATTGCTGATTCACGAGAAAACCCAAGCTTCACTATTTCGGCGACCGCGGTTTCCGTAAACGGATCACTGCTCGACAACGTTGTTACCGGTGGATCCGATGTTCTGGAAACGCTCGACGGTGACGAATCCCCGCTAGTTGTGCCTTGCACGTCTGTGAAAATCAAACGAAATACGACGTACAACTGCCTCGCGATTCGCAATTAGTGAGGGAGGAAACGGTCGTATTTCTATCTCGCGTTGGGTATTACATTGGGATAAATAATAATACACGGAAATAGATAATCATCGGTGTCCAGGCAGTCAGGATTGTGGATCACAATTGTGCCGGAAATGATAATATCCGGGGGCTACGTTCGGTAAATTTTATTCAGGGTTTTTTTCAAAGGGTCAAAAGTACTCGATCGGATCGTTCCGTGGATTGGAAGGGGTTAACGAAGACTATCAAATAAAGGACGTGGAAGGACAGGATAGCCTGGACAAATACATACTTACCCTGCTGCTGTCTCAATTTTTTAGCTTCCCTCGCGCAATCCTCGACAGCTCTTTGATAGTCCCTATCGTCCAGGGAAGACTCGCCGTTTCCGCTGAGTCTGGCGCATTCCGGTAATTCACCTGGAGGGATGATCAATGTCCGTTGTAATTCACGGTTGAAAATATCCAAGTTTGTATGGTTGGAACGCAAAAAGAAAACAATTTATTTTTTATTTCTTAATTATTTACAACTTTGCATCAACGAAAATGGGAAAAAAGCTTTCTCGGATTTTCGTTGATGAAAATATACAATGTAAATAAAAAAAGAAATAAAATTAACCTTCGGTCAAAAACGGAGTTTCCGTTCCGGTTGTACCGATCGTAAGTACGTTTTTCTTCAGATCTATGCAGCACTGATGTCGCTTAAGCATGTCCAATCCAAGGAGCATGTCCATTGGCTGTTCCTCGAGTACGCTGAAGGAAGTCGTCAGATGATCGCTACCGATCTGTATCTGGACCATGTGAATTCGACCGATGATCTTTTGGGTGCCTACACCCTTGGCGACTCCGGCCCACCTCGTGTCGACTAGTCGCATTATGTGACATCGTTCAGCGCACGCAGCTGACATTATGGTCGATTGGGCACCTTGCGAACACGATCCAATAAATATATCGATATCAATATAAATATAAATATATAAAGATTGCACGGACTTTCCCTTTCTTTAATATTATTGAATTAGGCTTGTGTGGGTTTGTTGATCGGATGTGTTTTTGGGGTTCTTTGGGTCCGCTGGAATATTTTTTTTCGGTCTGTTTGGGTTTAGTTCAGCACCGTACGAGCGCAATAAAATAAATAGTTGTCAAAAATCAATATCAGGAGAACTATTTTTGGCGCGCCGCCAAAAATTCTTTCGCGGTATCTCTCAAAATATTGAAACGAAGTTCCTTGCGAAAATTCAGACAATAACTCGGTTTCCGCTTTTCCGAAGTTGATCCGAAATAGCGTCGCAGTTTCGGAACGAACGGAAATAGAACGCGACCGAAAAGCTTGATTTTTCTCCGCGTCATTTTTTTGCTCAACCGGTGCAACGAACCCTGATACCACAGAGACCGTTTCTTTCCATCTCTCGCGCTGAGTATCTCTATAAATAGAACCGCACACTCATCGCTCAAACTAAATGTTCTTTGTTCGCGAATAGACGAAGCGAATGGCTCGAACAAAGAAAAACGTGAAATTGGGAAAACGTAATTACAGGCTAATTCTTCTGATCCTTGAAGTACACGGTTCGGGGTTGATTGAGTTAAGTACCTGAATCGATAAACGCTTTTACGGGAAACCCGTTAACTTTGCAATTGATATAGAGCATCACGACAGTCCCAAAAGTTTCCGGATTGTACTCCATCGCTGCTTCCATATTCGCCTCGATGTTTTTTTGCTTTATCTCGTCGGCAATTAATCTCTGCGCCTCGGTGTCGAACGGATCCGCGTTCATTATTCTCAGTCTCTGCTCTTGGCGCTCTTCGCGGATTCTTATCTGCTCTTCCAATACCGCGGCAAACTTTTCTGCGAATTGGAAGAAAATGTTTCTACGTCATTTTTATTTCTTCATAAATAATTGTTTTTTTTTCTCATTTTCAATATTTTATGCAACTTTTATTTTTTACGAATCCCGGTTTTTCGAAACGAAACTTGAAAAATGTTACAATCTCGTTTCGACGAGGAAATTGAAAAACGTGCCAGAAAAACTCTCGTTGTTCTTTTCAATCCTTGAGTGTCACGCGCGTATTTTTTCTGCCGTCTAAATATGTTTCGAAGGTTTTTTTGTACACAGAGGAGCCAAGTATTAACCGCGTGCTGAAATAAAGCTGAACAAAGAAAAACACGCATAAAGCGGGTACTCTGAGCTATTTCAGGCTTCTTGTACAGTGCGAGAAGCGCAGCATTCGTCACAAAGAAAACTTCAAGGAATTTGTGTTTGTTCTGTAATGATTTTTGTTGCGTTCCAACGATGGAAACATTGACAATATTTATGTTTTAATTAATGGAAAGGGGGATAGTAATTCCAGAAATAGCATTATCACAGGAATCATTGTTCTGCCATGAATGAAACGGATTATAAAAATCTTAATCTCATTTCCCACGTACCTAAATTTCCGGAGAGCAACGCATCCGCCAATCTAGGATTGTTTTGCTTGAGCAAAGCCAGTTGCCCAGGGTTAGCCAGGAACATGTCTCTGATCATAGCAGGGTCGTCGTCGTCACAGGGATTTTGGACTCTTTGCGACGCAGTACCCGGAACTCTGATGGAACTGCAGTCGAGCAGCGGCAGAGCTAAAAAAATTTGGAAACGCGTCATGATTTCAGAAGCTTACAAAGCTATGTTGAAAAACGGTTGGGTATTACTCTAAACAGACTTTTTACAAAACGATTTGTAGAATTTGATGAAAAATGACAGTTATGTTTGGTTCTCAAACAAGATGTACGATAGGAAAGAAGGGATTACAGTCGAGCGGACCTCCGTTGAGTGGACCTCCGTTGAGCGGTTGTTGCGTATTCATATCTGCGCCGCTCTGGTGCATATGCTGCAATATAATAACATCGCCGTCGCGAATCCCATGATCCTTCAAAGATTTTTCATCGCCCATCAGTGGGCGACCGTTGAAGGCGATTACGATTTCATGGGCCGGTACACCACTCTCGATTTCGCAAAACGCCTTGAAATTTTCAAGTTCCAAATCCTCGCTGACATCGAGCATGAATATATCGTCCCCGAGAGTGGTAACTGTCACTTTCATGATGACGTCTGATTTTTCTACTTTTTGCCTCGGTTATTCAGTTTCTCCGAAACACTGAATCCGTGCGAATTTCCGAAACGATTTCTGGAAAAAAAGGACGCGGGTAAGATTATCACCGCAGACTCCGGTTAGCGTCGTTAAGTATCCTTCCACGACCGTCGCGTTACGACACAATACTGCTTCTAAAAACGAGATGCGAAAATCGCATATTTACCGAGAATTATATTCGCGGAACGCCGAAATGAAAAAACTGAAGTTAACGGGGCGAAGGGGGGATTGGAATGATAAACAGCTTTGGATGTATGCGTGTGTGTATAGGGGGTGTGATACACACACCCAAGCTCAGCAAAAATATATTCACCGTTTACGAAAGTACGGCCTGACGTATAGGGACGTGTAGTTTATTGTCCCCACCTGCCAAAATTTACCTAGATCGCGACGCCAGGATTTTTGGAAGACTTTATCTTCAGTGCCCACGGTAGGTAAGTCAGTCGTTACGCGTTTACCGACGGATCGTCTACGTTCGATTTAGTTCGACGAGAGAAAATGTTTTACTAGAGGGCGTAAATGTACGATTTGAGAAAAGTACAAGCCTATTGGGCAACCCTCAGTATGATTTCGGTGCTCGGGGTACGTGTGTTACGTGCCGTACAGCTCTGACGAGCTGTATGATCAGAATGTCAGGGTCAAAGTAGTAGTGTACATAATACGTCATTTAAAAGGATTGGGCGGCTTCAGAGGCGTATTCTACAAATTACGTACTTTATCCTTTATATATTATATCCGTTTAAATTATTATCGAAGTCCAGAGTAATCAATTGCGATGACTGCTGATGAAAAGCTCTTCTTTACCAAGACGGTGCAACATTTGGCGAGATCGCTTGCCGCGATAAAACCCACGCCCTGGGACAAGGTACGAAATATTTTGATCAATGTTGCGAATAAACTATATCCAGTTTTTATTTTGTCAACCGCGTCTCAGATTTAGTTTCGGTCGCTAATTCTTAGGTTTTATTTTGGATCGATCAATTTATCAGAGGTTATTCGGATATTGACAATGATATTTGTTTGACAGCAGTGAGAGCCAAGCGAGCTCTGTGATGAAACAATTTCAATTATCACGTAGTAAAATTGCTATAATATTCTCCTGTTTCCGTAATAGCAGTCGAGAATCTTTGATCCATAATGAATCCGTAAGTCATTTCTTGCATAACCTACAATCGATCGAAAACACCTCCGAGTCATTGCGAATAATTATCACGCGCGAGTTGGAAGAAAACGATAATTGCACGTCTGTAAAATTATATGACTTGCATTTCGCGATAAAAGGATATTTCGCCTAACGTCATTCCCCTGGAATAGACACGATCCGTTAAATTTCCAGGTTAACCGTCTATTCAAGCTATGTCCCCAAGATTTGGCTCAAGGCGCGTTTCGCATAGATCAGCGTGGCCAGGACGCTACGATAGCCTTAGGAATTTACTTTTTGGAATCAGGACTGCAACACCGTGACAGAATAATTGCTTACTTGTTGAGCCTGCTGCGCGGTTTACCCAAAGCGGTATGGCTGGACGAGGTGAGATGTTCTCCCGCCGAGAGGATACCGGTAGCCGAGCGATTCAGCTTTTGCCTCAATACGTTGCTCTGCGACGTGGCCGCAAGATGCGAATCGGCAAGGGAAGAAATAATCGCGACTCAAGTGGAGATACTGACCGTTATGAGCAATATGATAAGAGGATGCAGAGAGCAAAATGGGAGCAGAGGAACGCAGGCCAAACGTAAGATCATCATATTTTTGTTAGTACTTAACTCGCTTAAACCCAAACAAACGCAAACACACAAATGCCGTTTCAGTGTCCCTGTGCAAGTGTCTGGTCCCAGTGCTGATAGGTCTGGCACGTTCTATGGGACGATTCGCTTCTCAAGACCCGCCATTGCTTTGCCGTATATTTCCGCCTCCCGAGCCGCCGTTACCAGCCTCCAACAACGAGAAACCGACGGACAAGAGGCATCGGAGCTTTTCAAATTTCCGGCCCATCATACCACGCTCGCTCAGCGGCAATTTAAATCCTCATCTCACCATCGACAGCACCCAAGGGGCTTTGCCGATAGTTGATGATTATTACTGTTCAACGAAGAGACCTTCGCTGCACACTTACCTCTCGATACCTTACGATCCGGCTACTTATTTCTTCACTTTGTACGGATCCAGTTTCAATCAGTTCCCGCAAATGAGGTGCAACGAGAGCCCTGAAAAGAGAGTCGGCCTCCAATTCAGCATCGTACATCTGCAGACCGTTCTAGCATTGGCCAAAAAACTGTTGACCAAGGAAATACTGGCGTTTCTTGACGACGAAGCTCAGCAAGTTAGTAAAGTTCATTTTAATTCCACTTTTTGGTCTTTCGATCGAAGACGGTTTTTTATTACTTTTTATTTTGGGTTTTGGTCATCAATGGGGAAACTCGAATCTTCGAAATCCAGATTTGATTTTAAATACTGATTTATAGAAAAATCGAAATTGTAGAAGTGAGAAAAAATCGAAGTTATAGAAAAATATATGCGTTTCTTTCTTTCATAGGTGTACTTTTCGGGCCAAGTGCAAATCTTCCCCTATCGGACGTTCAGCGAAACGATGAATCTAGTCATGGTGGCATTGTTGCGTGAGCTTTTGCAGTCTCAGAGGGATTTGCCGACACCCTTCATTCGTGACGTTCAAGAATTCATAAAAGACCTCTTCCTATCGGGGCAAACGGAATTGCAGTCGCGACAGCACGACGCGAGCGAGGATGCCGATACGAATTTTCGAACGGTCAATAGATTTAAGGTCAACGTAATGGCGAATTCGGCCTGCGTGGATCTTTTAGTTTGGGCCATCGGCGATGAAACCGGTCAGTAAAAAAAGTGATTTTTTTTTCAACTTCCTGTCTAATCGAGACGTAAGAATTCATCCCGAAACGTCTCGATACTGAACTACGAGAGCGCGGATCGAAAAAACGTGGAAAAATAAAAACCATCAACGGAAATGATATATTTTGAAAGATTTTGAAAAATGTTGAAGAAATTGCAGTCGTCGATCAGGAAATCGCGTCCAAGTTGGAACTCAAGTGAACGTGTTTTTTCCAGCTAACGGAGAGTACGATTTGACCGCGCTGTACGCGGACCTCGGCTCCATGCTGATCGGCGAGGGTATCTCGTATTACCCCCTTGTTTTTCGGGTTTCGCATGATTTTACCCCGTACACAAAAAAAACATATCCAGTTTTACTCAAAAGTATCAAAAATCGAATGTTGTTGCGCTGTTATTAAAAAAAAAGCATTTTGTTAATAATATTAATATAAAAATTAATATTATATATAAAAAATAGTAAATTATACAAAAACTTCGAAATTTTGAGATTACGTCTAGATATCTTATTTTCGCGATACTTTTGATCAAGACTGCGCGCAAACGCTTTTTCCCATTAGTTCTCGAATTGACACAATTGCCTAACCAAAATACGACGACAGAGATTCATCAATGGCTTACAGGCAAAGAGATTGTTTCGTGGATTTTTATCGAAGTGAGAGGCTGAGTGCTTGACGAACTAATTATCGATACGACGCCTCCAGCAATACTGCGTTTTTTCATTAAAAATCGTCGAACAAAAATGTAGAAAATTAACGAAAATCCGTATTTTCCTTGTTTAATTTTCTTTATTTTTTAATCGCAGGTGCTGACAGCTTGTGCAGTCGTTTAACCGAGAAAATCAATTTCAACTCGGCGCCGAAATTCGAACTCGCTGAAATGCCGTTGCTCATGGTATGCCTCGAGGGTTTGGGCAAATTGGCTCAGAAGTTTCCAAATATCGCTATTACCTCGAATTACAATTTACGGGACTTCCTCATGAATCCATCGCCCATACTCGTGAAATTGCGACGTCACTACAACGAGAAAATTTCGAAGGATCGTCAGTTCAGAGCGACCAGTGGGTGAAAGAAATTTTTTTAATCAATTTTTTGTTCGACTTCCTTCCATGTTAAATGGGAAATCATTCAGATATCAACTATTACTCGAGTTATTCTAACAATAATCTCCAGAACTGGTAATTATCGAAGTGTTTGGGTTTGTTTAGGTTTGTTCGGAAATATTATTCTAATAATGGTAATAAATTAAGATTGATTTTAATTCGATATTGATTTTTTTGACAGTCGAAGGAAAGGAGATAGAGGACAACAAGCCCGTGGCGTCGCCCAGTCAAACCGCGTTTGAAAAATTGAGAGACGCGGCGATCGGAAATCTCTGCATTGCTCTCGAAGCTGCTCAATCGGTTTATCCACATTGCGTGCCTGCGCTGGTCAGCAGCGCGTCGACCCGGATGTGCAGTTTGGAAAAAAGTGACGGGTATGATTTTTCCCCCATTTACGAAAACAAAAAAAAAGTATGCCTAATCGCACTTTTTAATTATCCATTTCGAAAATAACACGTTTACGTGCTTTTTTGGATTTCGATGAAAAACGTAGAACGGAAAAGCTGACGAATGAACTCGTAGCTGAGAACATCGTGATAATGCTAGGTCACGTGGCCGTCGCACTGAAAGATACCCCAAAAACAACGAGCAGCATTTTGCAGTTTTTCGAGCAAAGCTTCTGTCGCGATCCGAGCGCTCTCGACAGTCTGATCGTCGATCAGCTTGGATGTATGATTATCGCTAAATGCGAAACGAGGGTACTGTTCTTTATTATTTTCGTCTTTTGTTCTCTTTTTTTTATTGGGTTTGGAAATCCGGAATTCTCGAAAAACCAAATATTTCGACAAATATTGAAAATGTCAAAAATAAAACGTCTTCTTTGGCAGGGAGAAATAATGAAGATGTTTTCGGTATCACTGGAGTCGAGTTGCAAAGCGTACGTGACGAACGTTGATCGGAAGCAATATCGTCACGTCACCGGAGCGGTAACGAACGCGCTGGCCAATATAGCGGCGAATCTCCAGGGCGAGGACGAACTGGACAAGCTTCTGCTTCGTCTTTTGCAACTTTTCGTGTCGATGGGGCTTGAAGGGAAACGGGCAAGCGACAAGAGTTCAACGACCGCCACCACGGGAACGACGACGATTATGACGGTGAAGAAATCTCTTTTAAGATGTCATTAATGTTATATATGAAGGAGTAATAAAATTGGATAATTTTGCAGAAAGCATCGAGCAGCGCCGGAAATCTGGGTGCGTTGATACCAGTGATAGCGATACTGGTTCGTCGGTTGCCACCAATAAGGCATCCAGTTCCGCGTGTTTTGAAGCTTTTCAAAGATTTCTGGCTGTACTGCGTGGTGTTCGGTTTCGCAGCGGCGGATTCTCCTCATTCGTCCAAAATCTGGCCAGCCGAGTGGTACGACGGTGTAAAGGAGATCGCGATAAAGTCCCCGTACTTGATAGCCCAGACGAACGCGAAGTTGGAAATGCGCGAGCTTCAGTACACATCAGCTATGAGAAACGAGAGCGTTTCTATGACGGAATTACAGGAGTTAAGATCGCAAATTTTGAAGATGAGCATAAAGAGTAGCGAGGCGGCGGCTTACGTCAGTAAAATGCAATTCGCTCAAATAACTTATTTGCTATCGGTTTATTGGGTGGAATTTCTAAGAGTCGCCAATAGTCCGGAACCGAGTTTGCAACCTATAATGGAATACTTGAGCGATTCGGATCTCCAGAAGGACAAAAGTGGAATGTGGCAATGTATCAGCGGTGTGGCGGATTCCGTTTTCGCCAAGTTCAAAAGCGTGATGCAAAAGAAGCCAAAAGACGAGCGTCGCGAGCGAGAACTGGAAAATCACGCCCAATTTTTGCTCGTCAATTTCAATCACGTTCACAAGCAAATAAGACGAGTCGCGGATACTTATTTGAGCGAGTTGGTCGACGCGTTTCCTCATTTGCTCTGGAACTGTCGAGTTCTCTGGAGCATGCTGGACATTCTCCAAGTTCTCTCGTATTCTCTTCAACTCGATCCAAACGAAGAAACTCCAACTTTACCGATACCCGGAACTCCGTACAGTATTCACCTAATGGACACTTTGGGAGCGAGAGCAACGATAGTCGAAGACTTCGCCGGGAGGTGCAAGCAAATTGTTCAGGAAGCGATGAAGTGGGCTCCGCACGCGACTCGTTCCCACCTCCAAGAGTACATAAACCAAATACCATCGTCAGGAATGCGGCATCACGCGGGTCTCGCGTTAGCGACCGATTCAGTTTTGGAATTCGTTGATCTGGCCGTTCCAACGAGTTACCCGAGCAACACGAATTCGTTGGACAAAAGGCCAAAGGGTGCGAAAGGCGCGAGCACTTGGTTGCTCTCGATGATGTCCAGGAGATCTTGGCACGCTGGAGAAGTCGCTGGAATGTTGGCTTTCGCGAGGAGCGATTCACCGACGACGGAAACCGCGCCGGAAGACGGTCGAAATTTGGTTATAGGTCGCGTTATCGCTGATGTCAAACGCGCATGCGCGAACTCTGATAACGTGGAGCATCAAGGCGCCCTTTGGCGAGCCACCGCTCTCCTAATTTCCATTTCCGGGGTTCACCGAAAATTGCTTTATTCGGTTGCTTGGTCGCAAGTCGAATTGTTCACCAATACCGCGATGACGACCGCGACCGAATGCTGGCAATGGATATTAACCGCCAGGCCGGATTTGAAGCTTAGATTCCTTCAGGAAATGCTCGCGGCTTGGCAGTACACGGTTGACAAAAGGATGGGCATGTTTTCACCCGAAAGACAGGAAGTCAGCCCTTTGGCCGTTTACGAAGGCTGCGAACTCAAACCCCATTCGCCCTATGTCAAACCTCATGAAATTTGGGTTACCTTTATCGTGGAAATTATCGAAACGGCGAAATACTGCTGTCAAGAAACCATCGAGATGATCGATATCTTGCTTCATCGATCCCTACCCATGACTGTTGGAGTCTCGAATGAGGAACACGGATTGAACAGACACGTCGCTGCTGTTGGGGCACGGTTCAAACTATTGTCCTGCGGACTTTTGCTACTGCAAGGTGACACTTTGCCCAGGTAACGAGATCTTTAATTTTCCCTCCCGCAAACGTTCCCTCGTTGCTTGTATGCGTTGATTCGATGAATTAATTGTCGTCGCGGTTCGGTAAGGTATGCCGAATTGGCCGTTGATGTAAATCCTTTGATCTAAAAACATTGCGTAGAAAACAATAATTATTTCGCGACCCATCCGTAACATCCGATCGATCTTTAATGTGTCAAAAGATAATAAACGATCGTTTTTCCACATTCAAGAAGATCGTTGAGCAAAAACGTGTTGCGAGAGCGGATTTATTGCAACTGCTTGGACTACTTTTGTCGGGAGAGACAAATGCCGACCCAAGAAGCGGATCAGCTACGGGAGGACATTACGACGCTGATAAGATTCTGGCAGGTTATGCACAGTGAAAAGAAGTATCTGATGATGGGCAGCGGCGAGGGTGAGTTCGACGGGATTATGGAACCGCACAATTCATTCGCCGGTATCGAAGTGTCCATCAATACCCTCACACCGGCCGGACGAGATTTGATCAAGCAACCCGCCGCTGGATGGATCAATACTGTACCCCTATCGACCAGCAGTAACGCACTTGTCAAACGGAGCAATCGCAGCAAACGCATGATGCACAGCAATGTCGCTGTCAAGGATTACATCAGAAAACGGAATCTTATTTTGAGCTTGCTCGCGGAAGAAATCGAATTGCTGCTGGTAAGGATTCCGAAGGTCAATTTAAAACAGGGAATTGGCTGGATGATCAATAAAAATCATCTTCAGGATCCAACGGCGATCTGATCGTTTTTCAGGTCTGGTACAATCCCGGTGGCCATCAAGATCTCGCATTGTCCGGTGAAAATTCGATCGCGGAATGGCGAGCGAAAGTCGCGAACGAGCGTTGGCGCGATTATACTCGTCTCGCTTGGGAAATAAGCCCCGTATTGGCAGTTTATCTTCCCGTACGTCTGAAAAACGCCGACAGCATAATCAAAGAGGTGTGCAGGCTGGTGAGACTGAAACCGATTCCCGTTATGCACGTTCCCGAAGCGGTGCAGTATCTCGTCACGACGGAATCTCTCTTGAACGATGCTCCTGAGGTAAAGGAATATCCTTTCTTTTTTCTCACCTAAAACTAACCTTTTCTTTGGACTTCAACTTAAATTTAACTATTTTTTGGCTTTTTCGAACGAAGCTCGTGTACATGTTGACTTGGGCCAGGATTTCGCCGATCGAAGCACTCGCGTACTTTTCCCGACAATTTCCTCACCATCCGATATCGGCTCAGTACGCGGTCGACGTTCTCGCCAGTTATCCCGCGGACGCAGTCCTCTTCTACATACCTCAGCTCGTTCAGGCCGTACGTTACGACATCATGGGTTACGTTATCGAATTCATCAAAGCGATCGCCAAACGCTCGCAGGTCAGTGCTACATTTCTGTGACAGGATGTTTTTGACATTCGCGTATAAATTAGAACTCCGTCTGGTTAAATAACAGACCCAAACAAACAATTTCGAATTAAAATATTTAATATGGAATCCAAATGAATCCGAATAATCTAGGATCAAAACAATATCGAACCGAAATAATCCGGAATTCAAAGATATTCGTTTTTATTTCTGGCAGGTAGTGGCCCATCAACTGATCTGGAACATGCAAACGAACATGTACATGGACGAGGAGAAACAAATGAGGGATCCCGATCTCTTCGACACTCTAGATTTGTTGATAAAAAGCATTCTGAGCTCGCTTTCCGGTCCGGCGAAACAATTTTACGAGCGGGAGTTCGATTTCTTCGAGAAGATAACGAATATCTCGGGGGAAATTCGTCCGTATCCGAAAGGACCGGAAAGGAGAGAGGCGTGTCTGAAAGCTCTGCGAAAAATCACGGTACAGCCGGGTTGCTATTTGCCTTCGAATCCCGAAGCGATGGTGATCGATATCGATTACAACAGCGGCAGGCCGATGCAGAGGTGAGCAGTTTTACCGATGTTTCGGTTCGCTTTCTTCATTTTCATGAAACCCAAACAAACCTAAAAATACAAAAATAACCTATTATCGTTTTTTTAAGTGCTGCAAAAGCGCCGTTTTTGGCGAGATTCCGAGTACAGCGTTACGGCATCAACGAGCTCGAGAATATAGCGATGGCGGTTTCAGCGAATGCGAAAGTCGAAACGAAATGCGCCGGTCTCGAAACGTGGCGAGCCGCGATATTCAAAGTTGGCGATGACGTCCGTCAGGATATGCTGGCTCTTCAAGTAATCGGAATCTTCAAACACATTTTTCAACAAGTTGGACTTAAGCTCTTTCTTTATCCTTATCGGGTTGTCGCGACGGCTCCAGGGGTACGTTTTCATTTCCGGTTTTCTCAATCGATCATTCCAATTTGCTAATTAACCTGCCATCAAAAATCATATTTCCGATTTCTTTTCTTTCCTCAGTGTGGCGTTATAGAATGCGTCCCTGACGCAGAATCTCGAGATCAACTGGGCCGTCAAACCGACATCGGGATGTACGAGTACTTCCGAACGAAGTACGGCGACGAGACCAGCAAAGAGTTTCAAATGGCCCGACGAAACTTCGTGAAATCAATGGCGGCTTATAGCGTAATAACGTATCTCCTTCAAATCAAGGATCGTCACAACGGAAATATAATGTTGGACAAGGACGGTCACATTATACACATAGACTTCGGATTTATGTTCGAAAGCTCGCCCGGTGGGAATCTCGGCTTCGAACCTGACATCAAACTCACAGATGAAATGGTTCTCGTCATGGGAGGCAAAATGGAAGCGGCGCCTTTTAGATGGTTCATGGAACTGTGCGTCGAGGCGTTTCTCGCAGTGAGGTAAAATCATCGAATTCATTGGATTTGCTAATATTACAAAACTGATATTAAAATTATTAATTTCAATTTATTTAATTTAATTCATTTAAAATATTTTGACAAATTAATTATTGAATTAAACGAATTCTCGTTTTCCAAACAACCGCGCATTTTTTCGTACTTCGAAAAATGAAGCTAACTCAAAAAACAACATTTCCTTCCGCAGACCTTATCAAGAAGCTATTATATCGCTAGTCTCGTTGATGCTGGACACCGGATTACCCTGTTTCCGTGGACAAACCATCAAACTGTTACGGAGTCGTTTCGCCCCAATGGCTAGTGATCGGGAAGCCGCAGCTTTCATGCGCAACGTTATACGCAATAGTTTCCAGAATTTCCGTACGAAAACATACGACATGATACAGTATTACCAAAACCAGATTCCGTATTAATCGTTTCGAGAGTGTCAAGAGTTTTTATTTTTCTTCTACGTCGATACCTATGTGTGTATATATATATATGTATATCGATGCACTATTAGGAGTTGCCATTTTTTAACCCTTTTTCGAGCGACGAACGAATTATTTTACGAACAGGATTGAACACGATTGAAGATCAGTCGTTTCTTACATAACTGGATATTATGTGCATTTCTACAATTCGCGTGCACTTTGCATGCATTTCTTTGTTTTTTTGTCGAACTTTCGGTTTAAGGATACGTACATTCCGCATTATTCGTGTATGTATTTGTTATAGTATTTATTTTGTGAATTGTTGATCGCTGATGAAATAAAAGAAAACTCTATGGTTACCAATGTGGAGTTTTCAATTCTATCCTTTGCCGAAACGTTTATTCATCGTTGAGGCTTTACTATTCTTACGCGTCGAAGAATTACTCTGGACGGTACACCTTGTTCGGAGTTGTCGGTTTCAGCGCTACGTCCTTGGATCTGCAACGATGAAGTGCGTTTGGGTTTTTATAGTATTTATGATTTTGGCACGTTCGACCGATCTTTTATTTTTTATTTTCATCGTAATAGAAGTAAAATTGAAATTACCCGGCGGTTATTTGCTTTCCGATAGATATAACTTCGGGAGGTTGTACTTCGCGTCTAGCGTCTCTGGTATGATAATAAATCTTGGATAACTTGTGATAAGGGCCTCCTGGAATATTGGGAGGTGGTTGGTCTCGCGCCGCCACTAGATCCGCGAATCTTAACGCTTGCTTGTGCGGCCTCTGGAAAAAGTCGCACGTGGGAAAACTAGATCGAGCAAATCTGGAATTTTACCAACATTTAAAACCCAAACATATTTTCATCAAGATAAGTTTGTTAGGGTTTGTTTGGGTTATATTCCTGTTATATAATCGATTGAAATTTCTAACCGAATTGACCAAACAAACAAACCCAAATGAATATTTTTTTATCATCAAGAAAAGTTTGGGTTTGTTCGGGTCATATTCGGGTTATATAATTGCTTGACATTTCGCAAAATTCGCGGTTGCAAGCCCAACTAAGTATACATTTTGAGGTTATGTAGCTTAAATCGAAAAATATTTCGCGAATATAACTTACGCCGCGAAGAAAACTTCGCATCATCGCTAAAGCGGGTGTAATATCTCGATGATTTGGAACGCCACGAGGCATGATTAATTTTTATTTACAAAAATCTGCGAATCAAAAGAAATTGTGTCACTCGATTCTATATTTGTATTCGTGTTTATGTACCGATGCATATATGTTTACCGAACGACAGGAGAAAAAGGGGAACCTCTGTGAAGTTGGCCACGAATTGCATTTTTTTTTTAATTGATCCCACCTCGACCCAAATCAAATTTGATTGCGATAAATAGAATTGTCTAAAAAGGGAGACAAAGGGAATTGTTGGTTGGGTATTAAACATGACGAATAATTAATATGAATATCGTTTATTTGTTCGTTTTTCCGAATTAAAAAAAAACTGATTAAATAAGTTGGCTCACATCGTCTTTAGCCTTTACACAAATGCAGTTTAAAATATTTAGAATACATCTTGAAACGGAAATGCAGCTTTTTCCGGTTGAATCAAATCAGCCAAGAAACAAGCGGTACCAGCAATGCCTTCATAAAGGGAATAAGGGCTGTCCGGCGTTCTGGCTCCTTTCTTGAATTCTTCGGTTTGCAAAAAGTCAGCAAACTTTTTAGCCCGAAGGAGATATCGAGAATCCGACGTGAGTCTGTACAGTAATAAAAAGACGTATCCGCTGCCTGCGACTCCGTGGCAAATACCAGGGCCTTTCTTCAGCAGCCCCTTGTCCCAAACGAGTTCAGCGGCTCGTTTGCACGCGTCCAAGTAACGATCATTTTTCCAGCGCAAATAAGCGGCAGCCATTAGGTAAACGATCCCCGGTGAACCGTGACACCAGTGGACCAACTCGTTACTCTCGTCCCTAGCTGAACGTCCGCTTGGATCTATTTCGTCAAGGGCACAGGGATAATTTCCAGTTGGGGTTTCCAAGCTCAGCAGAAAATCCACGGACCTTCGAACCAGTATTTCCGTTTCTTCGCTCGTTGACAAAAAGCCGGGAACCTGTGACTCAAACAAACCCAACATGACCTCGCGAATCGGCAGACTTTTAAATTCGACTTAAAAAAAGAGCCCGGCATGATTGAACGTCAAATTCAATGATGCATAAATTAATAAAGTCCTTTTGGTTAAAATGTGATTCATCTTCTCAAAAACCCGAAATTTTGTCCCGTTACTGCATGTCACGTGGTACATTCCGATCTGCACTCCATCTTTAACCCGAAAAACAAACCTGCATCAGGACTTGTAAAATGGCGCAGAGTCCATGGGCAGCTCCGAGATACTCGGTTCCGTAATAAGCATACATGAGTGGAGACGGGCTGACATGTTTGCGTGAATATTTCGTGCCCGAACGTACGATGATTCGAGCGATTTCGTGCATCAGTTCTTCAGGTACGACATTTTTTCCGAATTGTTTATTGAGCCATAGCGATCCGTAGAGATAGCCGGCGCGTCCGACGAAAAATTCGTCCGATCCGGCGCGGAAAAAAGATTCGGGTTTGCAGAGCTCTGCTATACTGACGTAGCGCTCGATAAAAGCTTCCGAGCTCTTGGTATCGCCGAGTTTCATCGCGATAACCGCGGCGACCGCGAGCGTACCCCCATCACCCAAAAGAAATCCGCAATCAATGCGATCTCCACGTTTTGCAAGGTCGCGCAGCGAGGATTTTAAATAACGCTCAGCCAGCGATACATAATCGCCGCGATTGACCTTATCCTCTGTCGATAATTCTAGCCGGGTTGAAACGTGTAACAAAGCGTACGCGATACCGGCCGAGCCGACGTATAAACCACCGTCGCGATTCGCACTCTCCGCTGGTTGTTTTGTCACTATTTTCTCGATTATTTTAATTAAATGATCCTTCACGTCCTTCGGGTCGAAATTCGCCCCTGCAACCTCCACTCCCTCGTTCCCGCGGTAAGGATTCGGGAAATATCGCGATCGCGACATTTTCACGCACGATGAATACGGGACGATTATTCGCGTCAACCCGGATCTCAACCAGCGTACGCAGCGACCTAGCATCGAATGTTTTTTCTCGATATAGCTAAATGCAGCGCGAGCGGACTCTGACAGCACACTGAAAAAATAGCGCCAACTGCACGTTGAATCTCGAATTAAAATTTCGTTATGAGATCGAACGATTATTCGTAGTTTTCTAGTGTTAACAAAATTATAGATATTACCTTATCAAATTAAAAATTCGATTATTTAATCATTTTAGTTAAATTATTTTATAATTAATTCGATAATAATGATTATTGTACATAAATAGCGTTACATGAAAGTGTACCTGCCTTTGAGGGTGTCTTTCTTATTTTTAGACCGTAGGGTTACAAAGCTCGGGGGGGAGCGTGGTGGCCGTGAAATTAGAGGTTAGGTACTTTGTATACAAAGACGATATAACTCGATTAAACTTAACATAAAAAAATGTCCAAAGCGGTACATCGCCGTAGTATATTTTCAAATAATTACACCCACCGAAGACTTCGCGTTTAAACGCGATATAACCGCTTCCGGTTCGGACGAGCGGTCCGCGTCGCTGATGATGCCCTTTTTATTCCGTAATGGCCAAACACGAGGACGATTCGTCGAGTTCCGATGACGAAACTTTGACCGAAGCTTTCAGGGAAGCTTGCGATGGACAATTTTTGCCGCAATCGTTGTTCGAGGCCAAAAATTCTTCGAATTCTGGTAATTGTCGCAACATAACCTCAATCCCGATGTTTCGTAGTAATCGTTCAGCTATTATCGTTGACTGTTTTGTTTGGGTTTGTTTGTTACTTCGAAATAATAATAATATTATTTTTAATAATTCTTTGTTTTGGGATGCTATTTTACGAGCAGGATGTCTTTGAACCGTTTCGCCTCGTTTCAGTGCCGGAGTCGAAATTAGAAGACACCAAGCCGTCTCTGAGGGTCACCGAACGTACGGACGACTTTTTGAGTTTCGGCGTGTCTCAAGCTTTCAAGGACCACGTCGCCAAAAAACTGGACGCGCTGATCGAACGGTGAGTTCCTTTGCATCGCAGACCAATTTTTTAGATTTCGATACGTCGATTAAAAAAGCAATGAATTCGGATGCCGAATTTCCGAAGGATCGATAGCGTTTGGACATTTTCGATTATTCGGGCTAATGAGTTTTTCAATGGAAGTTTAACGGAGGTACTAGGATATCGTATCGGAGGATTGAAACGCTCGGCGGAATTTCAACTTTTCAGAAGTATCGTTCATCAAGCTGTTGACGATAGCGGGGAGGGCAGTCCTAAGAAGAAAAAGCGGAAGAAAAGCAGTCGAATAGCTGGCGTTAAACTTCTAGGTTCTTCCGATGAAGTTATAACCGCACTTGAGGAATCGAAAGGTAGCGATCCTTCTCAGCGGGCGAAACAAAGGAATCGTACGGCAGACGTCGATCCGGCGAATCTCGCCAAATGTCGAGAAGTCGCGGTCGATGGGAATTGGGTTTTGTCCAAAAAAGAAACAAAGAGTTGGAGCGACAGACGCAAGGGTGCTGTTTTTAAGTACAAGAAGGGCTGCGACGGTGTATCGCTACTGCAACAGTAGCGATTATTTTAGGACAGTAATATAATCGTGAAATATCATTAGTTTCCATATTCTCGATGTTTTTCCTCACAAAAATCAGTTGTGTTTGGTTGCGTTTGGTTTCGCTCGTTCCAGTTTCATTGCTTTTTATTGCGTTTGTTTGGGCTTAGTTGCATTCGATTGCGTTTGGGTTTGATCGCGTTCGATTTCGTTCGTTTGGATTTGATTCCGTTTGTTGAGGTTTTTTGGGTTTGATTGCGTTCGATGACTTTGTTTGGGTTCATTTATCTTCCGTTTGGTTCGTTTAGGTTTGTTTGGGTTCATTCGGGTGCCGTCGAACAGGATTTTCGCGAACAATTCGTTAACCTTGAATCGACCGTCAAATCTCAAACCATATTTACTCAAATTTCATAAACTATTTATCTACGAAGAATTTGTAATCGTTCGCTTTACAAGCGGCTGAATAAAAGTCAGATTTCTCGGAAATTGTATTTGTTCGGTCGCACCGATGGAAGGAGAGTAGGGCGCGATCGAGAAGAGTACCGAGTCTCCGCGGACATTACCGGTCTTACCGATCCTGCTACCGATCTCCTAGCTCCTGCTCCTAGACACCGATATCAGGGTAACATGGAGAAGGTAGCAGCGGCTAGGTGGGATATATACGCTAAGTACGACCCGCCAGCCAACCCGGCCGAACCGGTTTTCATCAGTGCGAAGGTATCGGTGTGTACGTTCGCTGATCGCGCGCTACCAAAGCCCAATCATGCCTCGAACAAACCTGCTCTCGGCTCGTTCTCGATACAGAGATTCAAACGTTCAGTCGTTTTTTTTTTTTTTTCATTTTTTCAACGAAAAATAAAAAGTTCCTTTGGGTTTGTTTGGGTTACAATATTCTTCGGTTAAAAAAAGATTTAAAAAAGACTGAATAAATCAAAATTATCGTTTCTCCCTTGAATCAATATTTACGAACATTTTTTTATTTTTCCATAAATTAAACAAAAATTATTAAATCAGGAATTTAAAATCAATGTTTCCCGAATTTTTATATTTTCAAATAAATACAAAAGATGTTGAATCAATATCGGTTTTTTTTTTTTAATTCAAACAATATTGATTTTCGGCCGACAACGAATTTACGTATTTTTCGATTTTTGAAATTCGGCCCGTTCCGCGATATTGGCAGGATAATCCTTGGGCAACGTGGCCAATACTTCCGCCGCCAATTTATCGAATTCCTCTTGCATCAGCCGTTGGGTCTTTTGGATCAGATCGCTGATATCCTCTTTACCAAGCCCCTCCGTGGGTATCGCCTCCAACGTTTTTATTATTATTTTACCTTTTTTTTAAAAACCAACAAAAGTACATATAAAAATGATTTTAAGGATTCAAACAAACGAGGTTTTTAGATCGAAATGAAATATTATTTATGATTAATCATCCAAATTAATAATCTCAAATTAATCGATCTAATAAAAATAAACTATTTTTCGTATTTAGATTTTTTAATAATTATAAAATATTTTGCAAAATATATATATATATATTTGTTATGTTAACATTTTATAATAATTTAATTCAATTTATAATAATTTAATAAATATAAATGATATTATCGTTGTCTCACCGTGACCGAAAAATCGTATTTTTCCATCGATGAAATAATAAGGGGAGTAAACAATCGGTAATAGGGGGACTTGATTTTCAATGGCCAGTCTGAAGGCTCCCGCCTTGAAGGGTTGCAGTCCGTCCCTCAAAATATTTTTGTTCCTCGTTCCCTCCGGGAAGATGAAAAGTTTCGTCTACCTCGGGCATTCGTCCTAGGTATTAGACGCGAGGATCAATCGCCCTTTTTCGTACAGTATTATTATTCGTTCGATTAATACGCGAACAAAAAAAAAAACGAAAAAAAAACGTTCGAAACAATTTTAAAAATGAAATATCTTTTGGACGTCAAAAATTAAAAATTGTTTTAACAATTAAAATTGAAAAAATAATCTTGTAATAATAATATTTGGCCTACACGTACCGCTTGATTCCTGAGCAGTCGACTCGTCTCGCTCAACTGTTTCATCGATTTTTTTCCATTGTTTCTACTTATGAAAACGACTCCGGCCAGCCAGGCTATCGGCCCGAATGGAAATACGTACAAAACTGCGTTCCTCGCCACTGCCGCACATTTTCCCATTACACTCCACATTGCGAACATACCTGAGCCCAAAGAACCAAAAAAATACATTTTTTAAATAAAATAATAATAAAATAAAAATAAAATAATAGTAAAAAATAAAAGACAATGAAAAAAAAATGGGAAACAAAAATGGTACCGTTACCTAGTATATCGAGTACGCTTTGGTGATTGGCCACAACGATGCAACCTCTCTCTTTGCCAAGCTCCTCGGTACCCCTGATATCCCATTCGATACCGAGCACTTTCGTGTACCAACGGAGTAGAATCGACGCGTCTCTGTGACGTTTTTTGGGTTACACGATTTTTGAAAATTTATCATATTTCTATCTACATTAAATAAATTTAATTGACCGAGATAATTAAAAAAGAATTATTTAATTCAACGAATTAATTTTTAAAAAAATGCACTTCATCAATTCAATTTGAAAAAAATGTATTTCATCAAATGAATTTTAAAAGAATTTGATTCGTCGGTTCAATAAAAAAAAATTTAATACACCAAGATAATAAAAAATAATAATTAAATTCACGAATATTGTTTCTTATGTTTATCGGTTTCGTTGAATTGAACTCTACAAAAATAAATATCCCAAATTAGAAATTCTCTCTCAAAATTGCCCCAACAAAAAATAAAAAAATCTCAAAAATTAAAAAACCCCTCAAATATCCCTCAAAAAGAAAAAAAAAAAAAAAATTCCCCTTTGAGACAAAACGCCACCAGCGGGAGACGAAAAAAAAAAATATATATATATCTCCGAACTCACCGAGCGTTTTTAACGTTTTTCGGCGACAGTAGAACGTAGGGTAACATAATAACGGCGACGACAGAGCTGTACGCCGCGTAGAGTATGTATTTCGCGTGGAATCTGAGTGAATCTTTGCTTTCGAAAAAGCACGAGACGAGCAGTAGGACGAAGGAACCTAGGGCGACAGCAAAGTGCCAGTTCGAGTCGGTCGACTCCTCCATAATGGCCCAACGATTTTCCTTTTCACACATACGACCACTCGATTAACGATTCCTTACGAACAATCGTAAATAAATAAATCAATTTATTAACTAAAATTTTATCAGTATTACAAAAAAAAATGTATTATATCGATTTTAAACGACGCGTTTCACGACAAAATAATTCGCGTTTTATTCATGACGAACTCGCGCGACCGGGTGAGTTCGATTAAGCGTGGACCGGACCGGCGCGTTGAACGGAATACTTATATATAAGCGGAGAGGAGGAGACACCAACGCCACACGAGAAGACCGCTCGATGGTGTGTCTTCTTTCTTTCGTTTCGCCGAATTGTACACAGAATTCGAGCTTTACAATATATATATATATATATATATATATATGTATGTATGTATGTATATCGATGTGTTCGTAAATGCAAATACGCGTATATATATTTGTGAGAACGTATACGTATAGATATAACGTACACTGAACAAACGTTGATTCGTGTGAAGATACGTCTGCGTTCATACAAGAGGCATTTAACGCCGAAGGGACCTCGGCGCGACGGGGATTATCGATTATTTTCAATCGTTTGGACTATGGACTATTGGATCGGCCTATTGGCAATCGAATATCATAGAAAAGTTTTCGATACGTTTGATCTTATTTCGATTCGAAAATAAATAGAGAAAAAAAGTTGGCAGTGGTTTGGCAAGGATTTATCAGGGATGTCGACTGGTAATGTGGAATTTACTATTTTTTGATTATTTTTATTGTTGACTATTGTTGTTAATATTGAATATTATTATTAGGCAGTGATTGTTATTTATATTCACTTAATATTCACCATTATTTTGATTGATTATTATTGGTAATTAGCCATTGATATTTCTGAAAAATATTTTGCGTCATTTGTGGAATGAATTTCTGTCCGATTGACACGGGAGATAGAATCTCTCGTATATAGAGGAGAACGTTACGTAGCAGAGATTAGTACGATACTCGGATGGTATCCCCGGTCTTGAGACGTCTTCCTGTACATCACTCATCCTGACTCTCGACACATCCGAATGTACCGGTTCGTCAGCCAGACAAACGGATGATTTTTGTTTTCCGGTCGTGATCAATGAGCTGATACGCGTCCAATTTATAATCACTACTGTCTCGTGAATTATTAACGCACGCTCTCATCAATGATGCCTCCTCTTTAACTTTTTTTTTTTCCGGCTGAACAAAGTTTTCCGATTTATTTTTCGAATTTTTTTCTTTGTTGCGAATTATTTTTGTTTATTGTTAAATTATCATGAAACGTTAATTTTCACTTGAAGAATAATGCATCGATAAAACGTATACTTACTTAGTATTAATCGTGAATAAATTCGCCCGATTAAAAAAGAAGGTGAATTCGTTGATTGGACGTTTAATTAAACGTTTTGTATATTTGTCCGTAATTCGTATACGTTCGTCACCAAAGCTGAGGAAAAACTAAGCCCGTGTAAAACGTACTCGAGTCATTTTTGTGCGATAAGGAAACTCGAGTAGATTTAAAGATTATACGGAATATCGAGAATCGGGTGACGATACGTCGACCACCTGTAGGCAGGCTCCGTTTCACCTGCATTAAAAACGGAAGGTGCTTTATCGTTCGTTCCGAGTACTTTCGTCTCCCGAATCTTCTTTTTTATTTGTTTCACCTCCATTTATTTTTACACACTATTCGGTATTCAGAGTTCCTTCTTATCACTCGTTGCGTTCTTATCAGCCGATAATACAGGAAAATTCGTTTCTTCAACCGTCCGTGTTTTTTTCTCTTCATTTTTTATCGTAATTTTTCTTCGCGAATGGTTTTTCGAAATTCCCGTGTTCGTCGGAAACCATCATTTTTTGTGCTTTTTACCTTGTTTTTTTTTACTCCTCTTTACATTTTGCCTACGTTATCTGCGCTCATTTTTTTTTCTTTTTTATTGTTAGCGCGAAATGGTTGAAGCGTGCCTGGAAATGGGGTTTTCAAAATAGTCTTGCAGATCGGCCGGAAACAAGAGCGGCTGGTCCCGTTGGTTCTTCCGGACGAAAAGGTGGCTCGCTGCGAATCAATATTTCATTTTTTTCATTTTCAAAGAAACGTTATTTTTCAACATTTTATTTTTTAATTTTCACCGATTTTGTAATTTTTATTTTCATCTTTATTTTTATTTTTATTATTATTATTAATTCTTTTTTTCAATATCGTATTTTTATTATCTTCGAAAATATTATTTTTTTGCCATCGAAATTATTATTTTTTCGTTGAGGGAAAATAATTTTTTTTTTCGTAAAAAAAATAAATAAAAATGAAATATTGAAAAATATTTGTAAAAAATACTGACCATCCGGTAACGTTTTCGGCCGCGTCGCAAGCGTTTATGAGATCATTGAACGCGTTTCCTTCCCCGCAATTCATAAGACGAGGTCGACCCTCGACGCAAACGAAATAATGCTCGCAGTCCTTCGGACTCCTGTAGAATCTCGTAAGTCCGCTGAAATACGAATTTTCGTCGACGGGCGGACAAGTGAAGCCTAGGAAAGCTGCAAATATTTAAACGAATGAAAAAACTTTTCTTCAATTTAAACATCGTTTGGGTTTGTTTGGGTTAAAGGTATTTTTTTCCTGATGCCCAAAGAGGTTCCGTTATAAATAAATTGGTAATAAAAATTGATAATTTTTATTTCAAGAACGGTTTAATTTCCGAAAAAAAAAATCGAGTATCGGGTTCTTGGAGACGTCGGGACGAAGATCTTGATGCTTTTGCGTAACGTTAAAATTCATTAGTCTCCGAGAAAGTTGCGTTTGAAAAATTCCTCTGCGTCGAAATCACGCTTACGCCACGCGGTGAATGTTCCATTCGGCTTCAACATCATCGGATGTTTTATTTACATCGTTATCGTAATTTCGAAAAAAAAAGAAAAGAAAAATCCGAAAAAAAACAACAAGGAGAAACAATCGGATATCGGTCGAATGTCATTAGCGTTGACTCGACCGATGATCCAGGGACAAATGGTAAGCACTGCTGCCGTCTGTTTTTAACATTACCGCTACTCGTTTGCGATGCGCAATTACGCCTTTAATTATTATTCAATAGAGTACTCCTCGAACGAAATTTCTATTATCGTTATTCCTGACGCGACGTCTGTCGAAATAATAACCTCGTGTTTGGAAACCGACGATTCCGAAATCTTACCAAATATGTTTACCGGGCCATGGTTCCCAAAATGAATTTTAAAAAATCACATTCATGGCCATTGGGAAAGGGGAGTTTGAAATATTTTTATTTTCCAATAAAAAGAATCGATGAAACATCTTCGAATTAATTCTTCGACGATCGAAAATTGATCGTCCGGTATTGTTTCGGTTATCTTTTAAATTTGTTTTTTTTTGGGTTTGTTTTTTGTTTTTTTTTTATCAATAAGAAAGAATTTAACTTCTTATCAAAAATTCATATCGAAATGAATTCTTTATAAGAATTCGTTTAGTGCGATCATCGAGATTAAATTGATCAGACTTCTTATCAATGTTGGGAATATTTTCGTCGTTGATTCAATCATCGTTAAGAGTTTGATTTTTTTTTTATATCGAATTATACAAATTGTAGTGAATTTATAGTGAATAATACGAGTATCAATATTTTCGAAAATTCGTATTAACAAAAATATGAAAAAAATATATATTTTTATTTCTAAAAAAATTAAAAAATAAAAAATAATTTGCGTCGTAAAGTTTGATCGTTGAAGAGGTGTTCTCGACGATTATTTATAAATGTGCAATAAATGGTCGAGCGTTTCGACGAGAACTCACCCTCGGCGTCGCAATCCGGAACTTGATCGGGCCAGTCACAGCGATACGATTCCGGATTGAAGGCGAGGCCCTCAGGGCAGTCGAATACGTATCCAACCCCGTCGGCGCAATTCTTGAATTGGCCGCAATGCGAGGAATCTCCGACCTTGAAGTAACCGTATCGGTGAGGACAGTCCTCGGTGGGTTGAGCGGGTTCTGTAAATCCGAGGCGAAACGTCGCAACAACGCGGAATCGTCAATAAAGTCGCCTCGAAGAATAAATACTCGTCGAGTATTTCTCGGCCAAAACGACTCGAACGAACAAACCCAAACAAACCCAAACAAAACTAAACAGAATCGAAGAAACTCGTTTCAAAAAAATCAAAAAACGCGAACGAACGTAAACGAACCCAACAATCAAGGAAACCCAAACACAATAAAGGAAACATTACAAAAGGCGAAAGAAACTGACGTAAATTGGATCGTCCCTCGCAATTAATATCAATGGGGTATCCGCAAGGATAATTGAATCGGGCATCAGGATTGAAGAGGAGTCCGTCGGGGCACAATTTCTCCTCGCCGACGCCATCGACGCACTCGACGTAAGCGTCGCATTGGGAAGGTACGGGAAATCGGCCCGTCCTTTCGGGGCAGTTGACGCCAGAGGATGACGAAGATTTCACCGGTTGTTCGACGCGATTGTACGCGCTCGTTTCCTTTTGCCTCTGAAATTGGGCATTACCTGCCAAAGGATTTTCCATTTAAAAGTCAAACGTCGAAACAACGCAAAACTTGCTCGCCTCTTTCCTCGTTCGGTCCAATTGCTTCCCCGTTACGACCTAAACCCAAACGAACCCAAACGAACCCAAAAGTTCTTCGCTGGCTTCCCATTGGGTCCAAAAATATTTGAAGGTTACGCGCGATCGATTATAAATTCAATATATATATATATATATGGAAGATTCCATTTCGTGCATTAAAAAAAGAAACGAAAAAAGGGTGGGGGGTGAGCACGTTTGGTTCACTTTTTCTCCTCGGCGAGCGTAACGCGTAAAGTCTGGCGAATCTTGTTCGGTATCGAGTCTCGCGTCCTCCGAGGGAAAGTCTCGGACTCGTCTTCCCGAGAGAACGCGACGGAGCCCGTCGCGTTCCGTCGGAGGTATTGAATAAATTAACATTACCGCATTAACTATTGCGTAAATGCTCGAAACACCACGGAGTTTGCCATCCGCGAAGATCCGACTTTCGACGACTCGTTAGATATCGTTTCCGAACTGGCAAAAATTAATTACTCGTGATAAACGAAGAACCGGAAAAGCAGCTTCATTTTTTTTAGACGAATGTTGAAATATCGTCAATTTTAATGAAAATTTGACATTTTTTTCGTAGAAAATCTTAATTAGTTTATTAATAAAGCACTTTACTCGGTTCCAGCGATCGTTAAAGTTTCAAAAAACTATTTTTTGAGGTTAGGGGTTCCTGCTCCGTGGCCGATTACTGTTAAATAATCTTTATTCGCATAAACAAATTTTTGATAAATAATTAAACAAATAAAAACACAAAAAAGTCGAAAAAGTGTTCAAATTCTGTACTAAAAAGTGAGCATATTCAGTGAAAACCGAGGTTTGGTCTCGAGAGTAAAATCGTTGTTGCGAAAGATGTCCGAGAAAGCGGGAAACTTCGAAGGCGATCTATTCGCGTATGGCCTTTGCTCTTCTTCCGAAAAAAAAAAAAAAAAAAAAAAAAAAACTAAACGCGGAGTACGGCGTCAAGAAAATTCAACGCGTCATTCGAATGTTTGTGGATCGATGGAAATAAATGCGATACGTAAAAATAGAATAATTCTCCTATCTAAATTACGCGACTGTTATCGAGCTCCGGGTTATTTCGTTCATCGATTAATCGCGAAATGAAAACGACTGGTACTCACACGTGGTTGCGAAAAATAGACTAGCCACCAGGACGAGAGTGGCGATTAAATCTCGCTCCATCGTTGTTCGTTAACTGTGATAACAAAAGCGATCACTTTTATTAATTAATTAATTTTTTGAGTAATCAGTATTTTTTATAATTATTTTTTACAATATTTATCGTTAAAAATATTTATTATACAAAATAATTATTATTTAAGATAGTAAACGTTTAATATAATCAACCTTGAAAACAATCAATATGAAAATTAATAAACGTTCGTTAAACGTTCGAAAAAACTTGGAAATAAAAAAGAATAATTTTGAAAAACGGTAACGAAAAAAGTATCGATTTTTTGTATCCGGCTTCTCGTATGAATGGAAAAGAGCAACTATGCTCGTCTCCGAGATCTTTCGGGTCTTTTATCACCTCGGACGTGTGCGAGACTCGAGAGTTTCGCCTCTGGCACATACTCGCAGGATTAAGGGGGAGACCGTACGAAAGAGGATGCGGTAAAGGTATAAACCGAGTGGAGGTGGTCGATCCGCGAACTTGGACGGATCGACGATCCTCCCGGTTAAACGGGGAACGTTCGAGAATACGTTTTGAGCCTTAGCCCATACGCCGTGCGAGTATTCCGGTGTCAAATTACACACGAAACGAAAACTCCAAATATGGCATCGATAAAAGTGTTAAACTGATTTTTAAAAAAACATTTATTCGGATTTTTTATGAAGAATTCGTACAAATGTTTTTTTGTTATTAATTTTATTTATTATTATTATTTATTGTTTGGATTTATTTGGGTTTGTTTAATTTATCATTTATTTATTTATTTTTAAAATGAATTTAAAAACGCAAAGATTTACTTGAAAGGTATTTTCGGAGCTTTCCAATGGAAGGGACGAGACTCGAACGAAGAAGAAAAGTCGAGGTCACTCGGGGGATTCGAACGTTCCCGAAATATTTCATTAAAAAATTAATCAATGATACATCGGTTCTGAGTTTCTCAATTGACCATCTATAAATGTTTTTCTCCTTCGCCGCTCCGGCAAAACTTACGAACGCGGATGACAAAAGGAGAACGCGGAATGTCTGAAATGTCAAGGCTCTACGGAGAGCATCTCTGCCCGAGGAGATATCCAACCGGAGACGAACCTCTTGGTCCTCTCGTTAAATCTTGCTTCGTTAAATTTGCGATCAGGAATTATCAACATTCCCAAAAACAAAAAATTATTTTTTTAAACGACTATTTCCACGAAACGAACAAAAATTGTTTAAACAAATAATCTATTTTTTGATAAACGAATTCTACGAGAAAATAAATTCGATAAATTATTTCTTTTTCGTAAAAAAATTCAAAGAAAGATTTATTCTTTTTTGTGCAAAAATTACGAGAAAATTAATGAAAAATATCAAAAATCGATAATTAGTCGATTTTCCTTTAAAAAATCCGAAGTGAAAGGAACGTCGGTCGTTTCACTCTCGTACTGACCGATCGCGGTTCGTCGACGGGGAATAACGAAAAAAAGATAGAGTTCCGTTTTACCGACGACTGGGATCGGGAACGCCGAAAAAAGAATTTTAAACTGTTGCTCGATGGATATTAACAAATTGTGACGATTATTGAAAATTTAGGAAATTAATTATTAATATTTCTCAATGGAATAATAATACATGAATTATTTTTTGCATTTTATGTAAATAAATAATGTACGTATATATACGTATATATCAATCTTTATTTCGGAAAATATCTGATACAGGCTTTTTATCGTACAAATTTATACTCACATATTTGTTAGAAGCAATTAAAAAAAAAATACGTTTTTGATGTACATTTACGTGGCAAGTATTCGTATATTTATAACAACAAAAATATCACAAATGTTTACACTTGTACGCGACGAGGAATTATAGATAACGATTTTTCTGCGTTATCAGATAAATATATATACACACGTATACACATATTTTCTTTTTTCTTTTCTTTTCAAATCGACGAGAAAGATACTGATGAAAAAAAATGTCAATGGAAAACTTTTTACTTACGAAAAACATGAAAATGGAAATAAAAATGGATTTTAAAAAATACGAGATACTTGCAAAGAGCGTAGGTTTAAAATTAAATGAATAAAAAAAAATATAGACGAGTCTTTTAAATCGAAAAAAATAGTGGAGAAGGTTAAATAACCTCAAAAATTTTCGTGATCGACGATTCCGCCATTTCGGGACAACTTTTCGTCCATCTTGTACCGCGAGTAGACCTAACCTATTTATTGGCGTTTTATCGAGAATTTAACCTTAACTTACGAAGGTACTCGTTGATTTTTCACTTAAGCCTAAATTTACGAGTTATTTCAGTTCAAAATTCTCCTTAGTTTTGACATTATTTACAAAATTTACAAAAGAAAAAAGAATCGTTATAATACATTTGTTTTCGTGGTACGAAATTCAATAGTTTTTCACGATTTTCGAATTCCACGGGAATCCCCTACGCGAGGAATTTGATTGATGGGCTTGTTTGGGTTTGTTTGGGTTTGGTTGGTCAACAGTTGTCGACGAACGAGGCCGTCGAACCACTCGCTATTTCCGCGTACTCTTGTCTACTCGCTGAACAGAGTTTGCTGGACAAATCCGTTTCTCGTTTTCTGTGCAAGGGAACGTTTGAGGTTAGAAAAACAAACGGCTCCGTGAGAACGAACGGTTGGACGGAATCTGTTGGAACGAGGACATCGAAGCGTCGAACTCACCCTCGACCGGGAAGCTCCATTATATCAACGAGAATACTGTCGACGTAGAGTCTATCGTTGCACCAGAAGAAACACAGTGACCTTGGCTGTAGGACGTCCATGTCGTAAGCCCACGACAATTCTACTCTCCTGATCTTACCGAGGTCTCCGGTCGCCCCCGCCGAATGAGCTACCACGATTTTCGTCGTAGTTCCGTGTTCCAACTTCATATACCCGCTGATATCGCCCGAGACAAAAATTTTCATCGATCGGATCGTAAATTAATCATTCCCAATGAAAAAGTTGAAACTCTTCAATTTTCAAATCATATTTCGATCATTTTTGGCTTTTTTTTTTCAGAAATCTGGGGCATTCTTTTCTAGGGGAATTTTTTCCTCTGGGAAATAATGCTTTCAAGGAGGATTTTTTTTTTTGGTGAAAAATTACGTATTCGAAAGTAAAGAAAATCGATTTTTGAACGAAAGCCCAATTTTACCTGGGGGTGAGATCCATGTTTCGTATAACTCCGTTATCAGCGTGCAGAGTTACTTTCATGAAACCCTGAACCCAGTTTTCGGCGTTCGGAGGCTTTGCTAGGTGTATGGTCAACCTGTAGTGACGCCCTGGGTTCAAAAGCACGATCGATATATTCGCCGGTTGATACACGTTTTTCAAATATAACGGAATATTCGCAAAAATAGACATTTCGAAAATCCGAATTTTCCAAAAAAGTCTACGACTGCGGAAAATTAAATATTTTTAAAAAATTGCAATTAAACAATTAAAAAAGAAAAAAAACAGGAATATTTAAAAATCATTTACATGAAAAATAATGTGAATAAAAAAAAAATGAAACGGAAAACATTCCGTATTCCAAAAAATATATCTAAAAATTGAATATCCAAAAAAATTGTCATTTAAAATAGCCAAAACAAAACCAAAGAAAAATCGGAAAAATTAACGAATCCGTTGAATCTTAACGGTTCCTTCTACATATAATTCGAATGATTAATTAATTTTTCAAATCCCCTTAAAGCGTTAAAAATCAGGCGGAAAAAATAAGAAAAATGAGAAAAAAGAATAAAAAATGTTACTGACTGCAATAAGGATCTTCCTTTCCGGTGGAGAAAAAAAATTTGGATCCTAGAAGAGCCGAGGCGTCTTGACCCATCGCTTTTCGTCTTACGAGCGCCGGACTGGTATCGGCGTGATAGCCCATAACTCCGCAGCTGAGACTGCTGTTGCTTTTGCAGGAGAAACATTCGCCCCGCAAAAAACTCGCGTAATTGTTACACTCGTGTGCAACGTACTGGCACTTGGAGTTGATGCTTTCGATAAAAAGCTTTATAGCCCTGACGTGATTGCAGGCGACGAGGACTCGAGAGGCCTCCTCGAGGCCTTCGCGAATCAGAGTCAACGGCAGAGACGGTGTAGTTTCGCTCAAATCGGTACACCCGGGTTGTTCTTTTCCATTGTTGGGATAAAAATCGAGATGCCCGCACGGCTGACTCATTCCATATCCTGGAAGTTCTTGGACGCGTTTTCGTCAGTCGAACAATTTTATAAATCGATCGAAAAGATTTCCGACAAAACAAAAAAAAACGGCCAATTTTCGTGTTTAATCATTTTTTTGAACTGCATTTTTTTTAGGTCGAGGCAATTCTGAAAACAATTTTTTTTATACGTGAATCCGAAAAAGCTTTCTTTTAGGACGAGTGAATGGTAAAATATTTTTTTTCGGGCGGGAATATTCTAAAACTATTTTTTTAGGAGCGAATTATTTTTTTCAATGGATCTAGTCCTAAAAATATTCTTTTTAGGATTCGTAAATTCTGAGACCATCCTTTCAGAATAAGAAAATACTAAAACAATTTTTTTAGAACAAAGACATTCTGAAAAATCTAAAAAAACAAAAGTTAAAACTAACCGAGAAAAAAAATGCTTTTTCCATCGGTGTGAATGACGTCGACGAGCTCTGCGTCGGTCCAATCAAGACGGAGATGACTCGGCATTCCCTGAAAGTAGGGCTCAGCTGGGTCCAGTCCTGTGATACGTCCTATATTACCCTCCATTTTTTCCCCCGCGTATCCAGCTGTGTGAGCACCGAGGCTGTGACCGATCAAGTGCACGTCTTTCGGGTCGAGCCCGTAATTCGTCTGTAAAGATTTTTTTAAATCATTCATTATTAAAAATTATTTATTATTGAATATTTTACAATTTATTGAATAACGATAATTAATTAAGGAAAGAGTACATTTCAGGTAATAATAATTCAATCGTTTGATAATCCAAAAGAACAATTTAATAATTTCATAATAATTCGATAAATCATGTATTAAATGAATAGTAATTTTTTGCAATCTTTTCGTAGATAAGATAAACATTGACTCTGGTTCAAGTATGAATATTACCTGTAGATGTTTGATCAAGTGGGCGATCTCGAGGCCGACCAATCTGGTATTGGCAGTCGCTTGTGTGTAAAGTGGCAGACTACCACCTCCCCAATCTACCACGATGACGTTGTAGTCACCGTGCTTGAGCAATTCGTTTCTCATTTCCTGGTTTTAAAGAATGAATATTTGAAGAATAATGTTTGCAACTTATTACAACAATATTGATAATAATACAAAAGTAATAATACTATTCGAGCGTATTGATTAAGTATCAAAATTAAATCATTCAGATATTTTGAAAATGAAATATTAACATTTATCAGTGTTAATCGAGCAATTAAATAATTCATTAATTATCACTCTGAAACACAAATGTTGCACTTTCAAAATTTTTTCATTTTCGAATTAATAGTCGGAAATGTTGATTTCGAACTTTTCAAAATGATTTATATTGGCTCGGCGAAATAACGAACCTTCACCCAATTGCTCAGAGGGGTATCGATGAAACCGTGGATGATGAACTTTGTTTGCCTCTTCGAGTCGAAGTTGGAACGTTTTATGGATTTGTCTTTTTCCACTATGAGTATTTGTCCCTAGGAATAGAGAATAATAGGAAAACTCCACGTGATTCGTACTTTAACAACAAGCTGCAAAATTATTCACTTCCTTTCTCTCGCGTTGCTGTGCAACGTTTGTTTTTTTTTCTCGAGATTAATTTCCAGTGGAATTTATGAAAGAAGAGCGAACCACTAATGAACGAGCTGAGCGAAACGGAGGAAAAATTACATCGTGTTGCGATGTAATTTGCAGCGAAATACGAATAAGCATCACAATTAACTCGCTTACATTCTCGGCTTGATTAAAAAGCAACGAGCGAAGCGAGAGATTGATAACGATGATAAGGGCGTACCAGGAAATGGAAAATATTCCAGAATAGATTTCGTGAAAATATTCCAGAACTGATTTTTAATGTGACAAATGTGTGAACTTGATAAACAAAAGGGATTGCAAATTTTCAGTTTACAAACTTGATGAACTTGGTAAATTTGTTTATTTTTAATTTCCAGTATCAATTCGTAATTTAGATTTTCGATTTTTTAACGAAAAATGTCAATTTCCAATATGACATTTTTTATTTCGATCTCTAATTTCAAAATGCAATTTTCCAATTTCAACCCTAACTTCTAATTTCGAGTGAACGGATTATTTTAAGGGGAATTAGAATTTCAAGGAAACTCGTTGTTCGTGCTAATTGTTTATAACGAATAGCTTACTTCGGTTGGATTTTCGTTCGTATAGAGGATGAACCTCGTGTTGATAATTTCACGAGGCAACGGGAAAACGTTGAGTGGCCTGTTGATGAGGTGGTACCAGCTTCTGGTGATGTTGAGGCAGCCCAGTTCACCGTAACAACGCGTCTCGTTCTCGACTGCGGCACACAATGTTACAAACTGAATGTTTATAAAAAAATATATTTTAAAATAAAAGTAATATAAAAATGAAGCAATTGTTGAATTTACAAAATATAAAAAACATCGTTTCAATTTTTTATTTCCGTTAATGGGCAAATATTGATAAAAACGAAATATAAACATTTCTTTGCAATAATAACGCAACTGAGGACGAAGAGAAACAGTTACTTAAATTACGTCAAATTTATACATTAATGTAAAATAAAATTTTACATTAAATAAATAAAAAATAAAATAAATAATAAATGGAAATAAATAAAAATGGTCAATCAAATGAAATCGAAAAAAGTGGATAGTTACAAGGTAGCCAGGGGATGTTAACTTCAATTCGATCGCTCCGAGTCCATTGCCAAGGGTCGAGGATCCCCGCGGTACAAATGACAGGAGCCAATGCGACGAGGAGCAAGATGGGACCCGTTTTGCTCTCGGCTGGTAGCTCCTTTCCTGAACAGCTCCGCCTCATCCTTTTGACACGAAAACATTCCTGTGTTGTCACTCCCTTAATCACTTCTCCTCTGACAACGTTTGTTCAAAATCATTACAACGTTAAAAGTTATTAATAAGATAGCCCGAGCAGTTTTTCGAATCAAACGAAAAGACCATTTTTATTGTTCAGTACTCATTTGTTTATTAATCGATGTGTTTTTCATTTTCATTTTTTATAATATTCGTTTTTAGAATTAATCCGAAATAAATTAAAAAAAAGGTTTTTACTGTGAAATTAAATTATGATAACGATGCTTTGTACGAGTGATTGGCGAAGAAGCGCGTGGATAAAAATCCGAGTTTCGCGGTCCCGATCGTGCGCGAACGAACAACGATTCGTGACTAAATTCTCGAAAGCGAGAGACCGGCAAGGAATTTCGTGAGAGTCGATACCGGCCGTCGAGATATCCTCGTCGACGTTCTCGTCGGCGATTCGGACAAACTCCGAGCGAACAGCTCTAGTCATTTTCAACAGGCGGGGATATAAATGTTGTAATCGTGAATTTTAATCGACAAATTGCCGATGGTCGGTGCAGGTCGATCTACGAGTATACCGGTGCCAGAAAAAAACAAAACTTGAAATTGAAAAAATTACATTTTAGAATTTATATTTCCTAAAATTATTCATTTGGAATTACTTGAACATTTATTTCTTCATTTAAATAATTTATTTTGATAAATAAATAAATCATTCGACCAAAAAATTTATTTATTTAGGAATCATAGAAAAGTATTCTTCGACTGTCTAAATTCTGAAAAAAAAAAGAAATCTGAGCTTTTTTCCAAGCGTATTTTTATCCAAACAAAAATGAAAAAAAAAACAACAACAATTCGTACCGCTGTAAAATTATCGACGTACATATTCGACGATATAAATACAACTTCCTGTTCCGTTTCTACGTTCAATTCCGGGCGATTATAGTTTTACGAAGAAAAGCAGTAACGGTAATTGTCGAGGAGGTTTTTCGGGTCGAGATGACGGATGAACGTACCGGCTCGAAAAAGTCGGTGGGAGAGTAGAATTTTCAGGTAATTCGCTCGGCGATCGCGCGATCGATGAACTCGTCCGAGGCTCGGTAACAACGATTATTAACGCATAGTTTCTTTGACATTTTCAAGAACGGCTTTAAACGCAGTCCTGAACGTGAAAACGTTCGATATATATAATTAATAATAATAACAGTATTTTTCACGTTTCTCACTCGAATCGATTGAAAAAGAAAAAAAAAAAGAAACGTTTGAATCGTTGTCAGTTTAAATATAGACAAACGACGAAATTCGTGGCCGTTGTCAATTACATTCACGAGTGCGTAACACCCGGCAAGAATTTACGACGAAACAGCAATTAAATTCACACTCAATTATTTCTCGTACCGTAGCGGAACGCGAACACTTTCGAGGCCAGGATAACACAACTATAAACTCCGTCGGTCTTTTATTTGTTTTAATTAACAGTCGGGACGAATTGCTTTATTTATTATTATTTAATGGAGGTACGATCTTGATGGCTCGAGTCACGATGTCTTTTAGGGAGAGGCCTGTTTCGTCTAGAATCACTTGTTCGTCTTATTCACGTTCGCACGGTCCGTTTAAATCCCCCCAGCAGCGTTGAATTTTTTTTTTTAGAATTAGAAAAACCTAAAAGTGTATTTTTTCGAAAATGTAAATACTAAAAATATTTCTTTAGGACACTTGTTCTTCTTTGAAACGAGTGAAACTTCAAAAAAATATTGTTTCTTACTCTTCGAATAAATCTTTTAGGATAAAAATTGAAAAATTCGAAAACGCGTATATACTACGGAGTAATAAGTCACGCATGGACTAACCTAACAGCGAATTACGCAACGAAGGATCGTCCGATGAAATACTAATAAAGATGTACGGGCTCGGTTGTATTTTCTTTGGAAAAAAGTAGGACGTAGAATCGATGAACGGGGTACACCGAAGGAGCCACGTCGAGTAATTATGGAAAGGCTGCCATAACGAGACGATTATTCGCAAACGCGTGTGAGGCAAGAACTTTTCAAGAATTTCGATTCCTCCTCGATCGTGAACCTGTTCACGCGTCGACTCGTAGGATTTCGATTATGCAATAACACTTTTTATGGGACTTTCGGTTCGGTCGACTATTCGGTTTGTACAACTATTCGACGCTTGCCGGAACGAAAAAAAGGAAAAAAGGGAGAAAAAGTAAAAAAAGACGTTGAATCGGTTTCGAACTTTTTCCAAACTGAAAACAATTCATCGGACGTTCGGGCCCCTTCACAATTATGCAATTCCAACGAATGGTGCAACTCAATTTCATCGGGACAATTCATTGGGACATCCCTGATGTAAATCTTTTGAGATTGCAATGACGATTCGAACGATGTCGCGTGACGCCTATTCGTCACTGACGTCGTTTCGACCGTTCGTTACTAACAACATTTTTGGCAAATTGGAATTCCCGTTAAATCGGAAAATCGAAAAAATTTGAATCCCCCCGAAATCTGAATTTCCAAAGAATCGTGATTTCCAAAAAAAAAAAATTCAACGTCTCTTAAATCGTAATTTCGAGATTTGCAGAATTTTTCATAATTCGAAAAATCCGTAAACTATTAATTTTCGGTGTCCGTATAAAATCTTGAAAGATGCATAGCTACGGACGATTGAACTTTCGTGTTGGAAATAAGAAATATTTTGGAGAGGGGGATAAAAACGTTATCGGCGCAATGTCCAAAATTGTTCAAGGTTTCGAGACCGGGGTCTCGCTTAAACGAGGCATTTAACGAGTAGCGTTTACTCGAGCCAGTGAGAACGCGTTGGTCTTCGACTTTGGAATACGCGCCGATGCGGAGCGACCGGTAGCCGATGATGCGACCTTCAGTGGCCGATGGAACGAACCCGCGGTTCGAATACGAATCGGATGCCTCCGGGTACGACATCGAGCGCGGTGCCTGCCTCAACTCCGGTGTGTGGGCTAACGAGCAAAAAAAAAAAAACATTTTTTGCCAGACGCAAGCTGGATGTTGGCCAATAGATACGGTACAACGGATGGACAATAGAAACAAGATACACGGTAGATTAAAAGAGAAACTTGCTTCGCCGGATTAACCCTCGGGCCAAAAGTTCCACCAAAATGGTAAAATCGTCGATCAACGAGTCCGAATCGTGTCGTACATGTTTGGCCTTGCAAGCCTCGTTCATCGATTAATCGTCTCTCCGCTGACAATTATTTCGATTTACCGATTAAAAATGATTTTTCCCATTGAAAAAAAGAATAAAAAATGTTTAGTAAAATTTTAGTTAAAAAAACAATACGTTTTTAAAAGTCCTACGAATATTCTTTTAGGATAAATAAATTCTACAAATATTTTATTGGAATACCTAAATCCTACAAATATTTCTTTCTCGTTTAAACAAACTCGTAAAATTTCGGTTTTACGATAAATGAATTAAAAAAACGATAAAAACAGTAAATAAATAAATCGTCTATCTTCGAACGTAACAGCCCGGGGGGCTTGATTCGGTGTGGCGCCAACGATTCGTCGACGAAAGTGTGTTATATGGCCAGAGATCTCGACGCGTTCAAAAATTCAATATCTCGTTCTCGCGTAATCGTTAAAATCGAAAGGAACGCTGCATAAGCCTCACAGCCCCCGCTGCCAGCAAAATAACGTAAAAGTGTTGTTGCGACGTTGACGTCGAGAAGGACAGCGCTTCTTCTGGTTCGAGGAGTGTACGGGTGTCTCCTTTTTTTCCGTCGTCGTTTCTTCGCTCCTGAATCCCCTCTCGCGAATCGTATTAAATAATTAACATTTGGAAAGTAACGGGGTTTCGGGCGAGCCGACGGCGTCGCCTCCGTACGTGTTTGCACGTTTGCATTTAATCGCGCTTGATCATCGAACTAAAAAAAAAACAATGAAAAAAACATCGGTTTTAACATTTGTTTAATATAATTATTGCAATATAATTATATTTCTTTATTACTACTATCTTCCTTTTTTAGTCTTATAAACAATTTATATATTTACAAATTTTGTTATCGTTATTATTATTGTTATTAAGAAGTAATTTTGCTATAATAATATTTTTACAATACAATATTTATAATTATTATATTTTGAATGGAAAAAAGTGGATGAGAAAAGACAAATCGCACGAATGAAAGTGAAAGAGTCGAAAATGCTAATCGATCGGATACGAGGTAGAGGTAAAGGACGAAAACGTATGGATTGTTTGGTTGTATAAGAGTCGATTAATTCAGCTGCAGGGGGTCAAATCAGTCGATCCATTGGCCGAGCTGGCCCATATTCGGCGGCCTTCCCTCCGGCAATGCTATATCATTTCCGGTATGAACGTCGATGTTCCCACAAACACGTACGGAGATCCGAGCGTATACAGGGTGTCCCCCGACGGAATGTTAAACGGGGTGGTTGGGCCTGAAATTCTGAGTCGATTGATATGAGCGTGTACGCTTCTCGGATTAACCTCTCAATTATTATTCATTTTTTAAGACAAATCCATCATTTCAATCGCCTCGAACTCTCCATTTGTAGGGAAAAATGTCAAAAAAATATTCGAGGAACTTTTTTTCCCATTTTGCCAGTCTAATTTTGCCTTTTCGGCAAAAACTCGGGCATATTCGTAATCAGCGGGAAATTTCTGATCAAATATACCCTTTAAATACTTAAAAAGTGGAAAAAAAATTTTTTCGACCTCCCAGGCCCGTTTTCCCGAAATCTCAAAAATCACGAAATTTCAAAAGGTCGTAGGGTGGGCTTCTTATATGATATCGAAAGACATTTGGAGGGTTTGAAAAAGGATTTTGCCTAACTTAAACAATGGCGTTGGA